>VYZU01016845.1:0-38440 GCA_013401355.1 Ceyx cyanopectus | reverse complement strand
CAAGGAATGACAGCAGTGTATTAAAGTGTTGATAATCACAGAAAAAATGTCAGTCAACCCTGTTGGATGGAAATTCTAGGAGAAAAAAAAATCTTAACATTCATATGGCATACAACTAGTTGCAATCCAATAACTAAGGCCACCCTGTGTTTCAGTAATATCTTGTTTTTCGGCAAGTATTTGGTCCTCATGATCTCAGTGAATATGAGACATAAACCAAAAAGATCAAGTTGAACTTTCATAAAGACAACTGCAAAGCAGAGGACCAAGAAAGTGTAAAGCTGATGTACCTATGCAAATAGGGGATGAAGAGCTGGGTGGCAGTGCTGGCAGGAAGGGACTGCGTGGGCACACAGGTGACAGGATGCTGGTGCTTCTGCCAGTATGAAGAGCTCATCCTGTTATGTATCAACAGAGTTATGGTACTTGGGACCTGATGAGACAGCCCCACACCTCTGCTTGCTGCCAGCGAGGCTTGCTTCTGGTTACTGCTTTTATTAGGGGTCAAGATAGCTGGAAGAGGGGTCAGAGCAAAGCAGTAAGGAGGATTAAGGGTTTAAAAAGCCTGATCCATGAGGAGGGATGCAAAGAAACTGCTTTTATGTCATTAAAAAGAAAAGACTACTGGAAGATGTGCTGGAAGTTTTGCAAACAAGATAGCCCAGATGGAGGAGATGGAGGGATTGCAACAGCTAGACAGCACCACAAGAAGTGCTCTTACTGCAAAGGCCACAGAGTCACCACTGTGACCAGAAGGCTAATCTGCACCATGAATTAGCATTCATCCTCCCTAAAGCAGAGCAGCTCCATACTTACCCACAAAGAACAGATCTGTGGTGTTCAGGACAAAATGCAACACAGTGAAGGAAGAAGGCACTTCAGCAATATCTAAGTTGAAACTGGATTTTGAAAACAAGCATTTGTAAAATGTGCCTTCCAGAAGTCTGTATGTAAAGGAATTCATTCCAGCACTGCTTCTGCTTTGGAGCTGCCAGAACACTTCACTGCTTGCAAAAAACACCCAGAGTTTATCATACCTTTTAGCATTTTGACTGCAACCTGGACTGAATCTTCTGCATTGTTAATTCCATAAGCTGTTGCATTCACTACTTTCCCAAAAGCCCCAGAACCGAGGACCTGTCCTACAAAAAACAATATGCCAATATTATCTGAAGCTGTTACAGCAGAGGCTACTACTCCAGCATTGTGATTTGCCTTGTGGACTGCTCACCAAATTCCAGATTTTCCCTGGGAAATTCCCATTTGATATCATACTCGAATTCTCGGAAGTCAATGTAGATATACTCATTATCCAGTGGGCCTACCATCTGTATCATTTGCAACTGGCTTTCATATCTAAATTGCTTTGGAAGGAGAAAAAAAAAAAAAAGTGGAATAAGTCATAAGAAAAAGAAACAGTCTAGTAGGAACAAAAGAAGGGGCAGGTATTCATGTTTGCTTTTACCTTTTTGTATTTGTGAAAAGTGAACACTAAGAAAAATGCGATCAATAGAAGCAAAAATCCAACAGAGACATAGAACACAGCATTATCCGGAGGGGAAGAAACAGCTCCTGCAACTTTAAGACATACATATTACTGCCTCCTGAATCAGAGCTTTGTGTACAGCTAAAGATGAAAGGAGAAGCCACGATAGCTTTGTCAGTTCTGTCAGTCTGTAGTCCTCTTATGCCTGAGCCTCCTCTGCACGACAAATGGGATGGAGCCACGTGCAAAGCAAGGAACTGGGCAGAAGGCATTCATTGATGGGCAATTTTGACATTAATTTTCATTCTCCCCAAATGCCACACCAATTAATAAATCTAAGTGCATGGAGATGTTGGTATGATCCAGGGGTTGGGCTTTGTGAGCATAATTAGGAATAAGCAACTATTCATTGAGTCTCCATCCTCTCTCCCTGTGCCTCCCTAACGTACATTAGGTACTGAAAAACCAGTTAACAAGTCAAAATCATATTATAAGGGGTTGGTGGATAGGTAAATGCTTGTCCTCATATTCTGGTAGTTTCTGAGAGTGTAAGCATGATGCTTAATATATATTGTAATTTCAACATAAAAGCTGAACCAGCATCAGTGGTCAGCTTTTGTCAGCTGTAATCAAAATCACCAAACATTTTCTTTGTCTATGACAGGATATCTCTATTGCAAATATCTGTGTGCTTCAAAACACTTCTCAGGTGCAACAGCATGTTCCTATAACTGAAATATTTTACCCTATGGGATGGATATGCTGCAAACAAGTATAAAGTGCACAGGCTAAAAATCATATCAACTTTCTTGTTCAACAAGGAAAGAGTTTCTCAATGTCCCATATGAGAAGAGAGACTGCACAGTGGTTCCCAAACCAGGGCTTAGCCTTCTGCCACCTGCCTACAGCAGTTTAAGAAGGTCTCTCCCTTGCTCCTGCTTCCCAGGCAAGGACAGTCCTTTTAGTAGGGCTGTTGGCTCAGTCATGCACAATGACCTCCATGGGGTGAGGAGAGATCTCATGGGCTTTTTTTGGCAGCACAGCAGTGATCTTCAGAAGCAGAACAAGAGCCAAAGCTTGCCACCAGCTGCTAAAGTGGCTTCAGCTCTTCCCAAACTTGATGCCTTCAGGATTCACATAGGGGTTACAATAAGAAATAAAAAAGCAGATCCAACTATTGCTGCGTCTCCATCCTGCACCTCTTATTCATTTGACATTTATGCTAATTTTAATGAGAAAGGCCCCTGCTTTGGGACCAGGCAAAAGAGACATCTATCTCCCACTCATTCACTATTTCCCAAACTGCTCTTGTGTTTTACTTGCAGCACCACTGCACAGTCAGATATTTAGTCAGATAAAAAATACTGCAAGTTCTATCATGCCAGTTTTAATTGAGAAAACCTGTGCTAAAACATTGTCTTATGGTACCTGGCAGGTTAAAGAAACTCTTTTTGCAGGCTGAACCAGCAGAATTGTTTGCACAACATTCAACGGAGAAGGTTGTTGTGGTTTCCTTCACATCTAAAATACTGGTTGAAATCCATGACCCCAGGGATCTCCTCTCTGGCATGAAATTGTGAATCCCCTCAGTGATTTCTTCTGTACAGCTGAAAAAGGAAGCAGACCAGTTTTGATTTTTGGCTTACAGTGGCATTTTCCAGGGCAGAAGGCGGGATGCTTCAAAACACGTCTTATGTCTGTATTGAAAGGGAGGGAAAGAGGGAAGAGTAGTGGGTTGTTTATTTGTCACTGTTAGAGTAAGGCTTCAGAGCAGTTGCCAGATGGACATTGCAGGGTCAACAGAGGGTGAACTGGGTTCTCTGCCTCCTATGGTAGGCTCAGTCCCAGTCTCCATCTCTACCCTGGCCGGGAACTTGGCAAGTACCACCGATTTCACAACTGACATGACCACTGCATCTATTGCCACAGGTTTCACCTTTACCTCAAACATTCCAATCACTGAGAAACTCCAAATAAGCTACTACTAAAAAAATTAATACAAAATTAACCCACAGTAGAAGTACTAACTCCTTTCCCTGAAGGTATGTGATTCCAACCATCCACCCTGTAATAATAACTTATTTAGAACATGATATGTCGAAATAAGGAACCTTATACTTGAGGGAAAGGAAGCAAGCCCACACAGAGGCAATTTTGACTTTTAGCTTTTCTATCGTTCATCAGTTTTCTGCCTAATTTGCTGTCCACAGAAATAAATGAGGAAGTAAATAAATGCATAAAATTTATTCAGCCCTACACATAGTACTAACTTCTGCATGTGGAAGTTCTTAAAGAAAGAAATGTCAAAGCATTTTCTTTCTAGAAAGATGCTTTAAGGAGTATTTTAAACTCACTAGTTGTATGGTTTATTTCCTCCTCCATTTCTGAATTGATAGTAGAAAGCCTTTTCAGAGGTATGGATGAGAAAATGGTCCAGATAATTTTTGTAATAGCTAATTAAAATATCAGATAATTTAACCCAATACTCTTCTGCACTGTTGGACTATCAGTTCTTTGGCATATCTAAAATAAAAAACTGCAGAGTTCATAAAACAGCTCAAAGCTGTTTCAGCAACTCCTGACATTTCAGGGCCTGACTCATTGCCCTAAATAAATAGAGGAAGTTGAAACACTCACACTAACTGTGCTGGAAACACTCTCCCTGATTTTACTGGCTTTGGTAATAGGTCACCAGCTGTATTAACCAAAGTTTAACTAGTCCACACTAAGCAATGCATTTTCTGAATCTTGACAGGGCAAGAGAAAAAACTTCTGCCGGACTTTGTAACTACCTAACTGTTGATATAAACCAGGTTTATTTCAGTATAAAAAACCTGAAATACAGATCTTTATAGACTTCACTTAATATCAGTAAAGAAATAGAAAACTTTCCCAATTTTTAGTGATCCATTTCCTCTGGACTGGGTCACCAGTCCATGATCACCATGTCCCCTCGTACATGTGGATGAGGATGCATTTTATTTACACATAGTTTATTACAGGACAGTCTTAGTTTAACCAAGGACAGCTTAGACGTGATCTTTGCAATGAATAAAAAAGAGGGAAAATTCTTTACTTAGATGAATTCAGTTCAGGACAGTTCCTCCAAACCCAGGATGAGGCAGGGTAACTCTCAGAGACGCAGGAGATCTGCTTGAACCACTGCATCGTTACTTCAGGCTTTCCTGCAACAAGATAATGCTAGATAATTTCTGCCAGCACATCAGTGACCAATTCCTTTATGTTTATGTGGCAACACTACATCTGCCAAGACCAAGGTATGTTTCTGTGTTTTCAAAATAACCCACCCACATGTTTCTGTGGAAACGGGGTGCAGCCCTCAGCTCACCTCCTTCCTCCAGCCCCATACCTGGGTTCTGTTGGACAGCAGTGTGGGCAAGGCAAGAGGAGCAGCCACTTCTCTGTACAGGCACAGCCAGACCAAAAGAATGGCAAAGCTGAAATTAGAAGTCTTGACTTCTGCTTTTATGACTTGGAGCAAGCATTCAGCCCTAGGACTCCCCTGACACTCCAGTTCTGGGTGTCCAGCTCGTACAAAATGAATACAAAGGATCCCTTTATAAATAATATATAACAAATAATGATCCCTAACCTACAGGAAGGGTGAGATGCTGAAGTCGTGGCAGAACTGAACTAACAGAGAGCAACAGGCAAGACTGTGCACATGTGCAAACTGTGGGCTGGGGTATAAGATGCACTGCAGCCCTAACATATATGTCATGAACCAAAGGGTTAACTGCATTAACTCACAAATGCCATTAGGAAAAATTATGTAAACACATTATAGAAAGCTAACACCTAATGTGGATGTGTTCCCTCTCACTGTGTATCTCATGTGGTCTCTACAGCAGTCACACAGGGTTAGAGTATAGATAATGCATTTTACACAGTTCCCAGGCTTTGTGGTTTTCTTAAGAAGTATTATTTTTTTTCAGTATATGACTAATTTCTCACATTCCGTCCTCTCTGTTTATGGCAGACTAAAGGGAAGAGAAAAAAATAATAACTTCCTCCTCCCTCCTCTGTTCTCCATCCCTCTCCAACACAAGAAACACAACCCACAATGAACCAGCATCCTTCTCTGACCTAATGCCTGAATTTCAGTAGTGCAGCACAATCACATCTTTACACAGTGCTCCTCCATTTTTAACAATAAAAGGGAATACCAGGGCAAAAGCAAAAGCAACATATTAGCTCAAGTATCTGGGATTTTGTCAAATCTTCATTGGGACCATTTTCTCACTTACTTCTCACATACAGAGTAAATTTTTTTGTCACGACTGTATCATCATTTTCAGCATGAAAAACATATATCCCGGACTGGTGCTGATGGTTGCAGAACTTTGATGAAATGCTGTGGAGCAATGAAAAAGGGTGAAAAGAACAAAAGGCTGTTTTGAAATATATTTTAAATGCCATCAAGAGCCACATATATGTTTGAAACAATTCAACATCTTCTAATGAGGAGACCAAACGAAATTATTATCATTAGAGAATATAAATACCAGAATGTAACTGTTTTGATAAGAGGATTTTTTTTTTTTTCCTGCCATATTGGTTTCATTCTGCATTTTTTCTCATGGTTACTGGAGTGCATATGGTCTGTCAGCCTGTGATTTAGTTACTAATCTTTTGGAAGACAAGGTATGTAATATAGCACATCCTGGCACAGATGCTAAGACTAGCAAACAATCGAACTCTCTATTCTCCAAAGGATTTTGATTAGACCTCCTAGCTGATATGATGAACAGTATTAGGAAATAACAATGTCAGGTAGGATCATACGAGATAAACCTCCCCAAAAGAAAAGATCTGATGAAAACTCAGAAACGACATCATCATCATTGGAAATTGTGAGTGAGACAAAGCACTAACCATCCAGGTATTTCTGCAGGAGGAAGGCCAGCCTTTTACTAACTCCTATGGTGATGACAGCAAATCAAGATCCAAACCATGCAGGAAATGGCCTGTGGCAATGGAAATGGTGAGGGAGGGCTTTAACAAGTCCCTGAGCAGAAGCTAACAATGGAGTACTGCAGAGATATAAGGATTCCTGCAAAACTGACCTCTTGAGTCACTGCTTTATGGGACATGAGATGATGCAAGGAGAAAGGGAGAAAGGAATATACCATCTGACAGATGGCATCCTATTTCTGTCCTTTTGACTTCATTATTTTTGTCAGGGCTATTGTCATATTTAAGTACCAACTATTGCAACTCACCAATTTTAGAATAATACTTAACAAAATCTCTTCTTAGGTTTAGTTGTTGGCATTTTGGAGGTACATGTTTTAGCTGACTGCTTAAATGGAAAACTGGGTAGGAGGTTCTCAGAACTTCAGTGGTAGAGGCAAGAAGGAATATAATGGAGTTAAGCAGACAAAAAAAACAGAGCATGTACCAGTAATTTGCAAAGTAAGATATTGGTAATGAGCTTGGAACAAGAAATCTAGACAACTAAAATTGGGGTGTTTCTCATTAATCGAGATACAAACAAATGAACTAAGAGACCAACTATGAACCTGTGATTCTAACACAAGAAAACTCACAATGAAGCCATTGTCAAGTTTGCCTTCTGACTAAAGTAACATCTCCATACAATTATTGATTTCTAATATCTTAATCTGAATCAGACCCCTTTTAAGATGCCTCAAAATGGATACTGAAGGCAGGAAAAATGACATTGTTTGCTGCTTTTGAAATCCTAAGTCTGAAGGTTTACATTCTAATGAAATAATGAGAAAATAATTTATGAAGAGTGTCTTTGATACTTGAAAATATAAAGGGATGTGAGATAAATATTATAAATTTAACAGATGTCATTCAGTGTATGAAAACTTATTTGCTTTTAGGAAGGAAGTGAAAATCAGCAGTGTGCTCAAATTGAGAGACAAAAAAAGAAAATAGAAGATGGAAATTCTGAAGGAATATCTGAGAACACATAATGGCAGCAACAGAAGAGATGAATCCTTGGGATATAAAATGAAATGCTAAAGAAGAGGATAGAGTTAATTAATAAAATTTAATATGATCTGTAATCAGGAGGAACAATTTGATAAGGAAATGGCAGAAATATAGAGAAAAACAAAGAAAATCAGGAAATGAAAAGGGATATGAAAGAAATAAAGTAGAAGTGTTGGGAGATGGCCTTATGCAGAAATCAACTAAAATATGCAGTTAGGTGCATAATATGTTAAGGTATGTGATGACCTTTATTTTGTTTTGAGAAACTTTCTGGTTTAAAATCACACTGAAATCTGTGGTGCTGCAGCTTGTAGGCAGAATATCCCGACTTCCTGACTCTCTGCTGTTCCTGGGACTTCAAACTGAACAAAATATCTACCCTACTCTTTTTTCTCAATTTAAATGTGTCTGTTCAATGCTAGTGTTCAAGAAAAAACTGGATATCTGTGGGTGATGTTTCCACAGGAGAAAGTACTTGTCAGATGAAATAATTACTAAATTAATACATTATTCCTTCAATTATATTTTTTCCATAAAATAAACAGAATGATAAATACAAGTATAACTACCTAAAATGAACATTAAAGCAAAAATAATTTAATCAACAGCACAGACAGATGGGTGGCTGAGCTGTATCTTTGAAGCAACCTCCAGACCAAGCTCCAGAAACACCTGGGACAGTGAGATGGCCATGCCCATGCCCATGGCCGGGGCAATGGCTGAGCCAGCTTAGGACATGATGCTCCAGGGACATAGGGTGGACTTTCCCTTGCCTAGCAAGTGGTGATCAGCACTCAGCAACAGCTGCTTCTGTGCTGCAAAAGCTATCTAAAATGACTCATAAATTCCAGCTGCACCTTACTGATTAATGAGGGTTACTTAAATTATCTCAAGAGCTCTCAAAATTGTTGTTGTTGTCCCAGTTTGTAGCACCTCGTTCTTATCTGGATTGAATTTACACCAGCTGTCAATCATTCCAGCAAAAGTGACTCCTGCTTTTATAAACAGTGAGAAGTCCATAATAGCTGCAAAGTAAATCAACTTGGCATTATCAGCTGGAGGGAGGCACCTATGGGACAAGGATGAGCTCACGTACCCTGAGACCTCATTTCAAAATGAGTCTTGACCACAAAGAACAGATCTGCTTAGCCCATGTCAGGCATTACAGATTAGTCACCAACACCCACCTAATGCTATCAAAGTTTGCTGACAGCCCTCACATTATCATCAGGGACAGAGTTCCTGTGGTCATTGCCAGGAGATGACAATTTCCTAATCTGAACTGAGCTGTCTCTGAAGTTTGTGAATGTCTGATTCCAATACACAATCTGATGCAGATAACAAGGCCAGTTTGTTGCAAAGATGACAAGCTAGTGGATAAAATGGAGTGTACAAAAATGCTAAAGAAAGAAATAGCAAAAAGTGTAATCCAGGCTCTGACACAGCTTTATGCAGATGCTAAGAGAGGTTTTAAGATTATGAGAAGAAATCAGTGCAGTCTCATTAACTTCTGCCTAGGTCCTGCTTGTTTTTAAAGTTAAAAATTTTAAAAAGCAGCTTGGCTTATTTTCATTGAGGTGAATAAGAGCTGTTACCTTGAAAGCCATGAGACTACTCTGAAAGAAACTCTGAAGGAAATTAGATAATGTTATCAAGAAATTAAAAAGCCTAGAGAATGGAGAAAACATTAGCCTGAAACAGGATTAATGCCAGAACTTCACTGTAGGAAATAACAGAAAAGGTAGATAATGAACAGGTTTATTCAAAACATGTTTTGCTGTAGTGGAAGAATACATGACCTGGGTAATGAGCAGAACGGGATGTTTCTGTAACACAGGCACAGTCACACAGATCTAACCATGGTCTGGGAAACTATGGAGCTCTGGAATTGATTTGAGCAGTTTTAAAGACACTTGGGAACATCATTAAGAATAAGATGACAAAAAGGGAACACGTAGAACTTATGATCCAGTATGAAAAGTGCAACACATCTGTAACTGAGAAATTACCTTAGAGAGGAAGACAATAGCAAAATGTATATAAACTAAAGGGTTGCTAGATCCATATTTTAAAACCACAAGGAGTACAAAACATGGACAGTAAGCAGTCCAAATGAGATGGAACTAGGAATCCTTATTACATCAAATTATTCCAAATATTCACATACCTGCGTCCATCCACACTGTAACTTTGTTCACATGGGAATGTTTTTTTTGAAAATAGCCACATGCATCTAACTGGTGGATATGCTGTAAAGTTAACTTCAAAGCAAAATTCTTCCTCACCAATTTCAAAATCTTCTTTAGAGTCTGTTATATTTATAAATCCTTTTTCTGGGAAAAACAAAACAACAATAACAACAACAACAAAAACAACAACAACAACAAAACCAAACCAACAATGTACATATTATATTACAAAGGCTGGACTGCTTAATGAAGGAATGTTGACATCTGTATGTTTTTTGTTTTGTTTATCATAAGCAAATAAACCAAACAGCAAAACACCATATTACAGCACAAAAGTCCTCCTGTCAATCAAAATAAGATAATTCTTCAAAATAATGTTAAGTGATGTCACTTGTCCAGCTGCAGACAAATGATCTGAGGGTGAAGATGCATATTTGGTCATACCAGAGCCTCTCCAAAATGGTCTGACATTCTCCCCAGTCTGCTCTACAGAGCCACAGGGCCAACAACACCATTACTTATTTGGTTATTCAGTGACCCACCTAAGCTATTTCTTTAGACCTCTGATAAACACAGTGGAATGAAACAAGGATGTCCAGAGCTATCCCATCCTAAAACAGAAGGCAACTAAGATGCATAGAACTTATTGAAATATCTCCTTCTCAAGGCTGACTGCTGAAGGAACCAAAGTCATTGCTTGGGTTAAATGTTTCATGAAGTGAAATGAGTCCTACACAAAGAGACTGAGCAAAAGACACATGTGGGAGGAGGCTGTCCTAAAGGCATCAGTGGGGCAAGGATCAACTCTGTAAAAATCACAGTCATCTACATTGGAAAAGACCTCTAGAGATGTCTACGTCAGCTGCTTCTTAGAGCAGATCCAACTAGATGAGGTTGCTCAGAGCCATGTCCAGATGTGTTTGGGTATCTCCAATGAAGTAGACTATAACCTCTGGGAAACTTGCAACAGTGCTTAATCAGCCATGTGGTGAGAAACTACACTGTAGAAATATTGCTGGACTGTTTGGGTTTTTTTTCATTCTGAGTGTTTTTCTTTTGGTTGTAACCCTATATTCTGCTTGACATATTTTATCTCTGTCTAGCTTACTAGTTTAAAAAAATACTACCTGGAAACTCCCACATAAACCACAATTTCAAACCAAAAATGTCAGTGGAGCGATTTCTTACATGACTCTTCTCCTACTTTTTTTTTAACTAAAGGCTTATCGGTTTTATAAATTGGTCCTTCATCTTTTGAATTATCTTTTAGACCCCATTCTTCCAGGCAGAATGTCATCTCTTTGTGTGATGTTAACAATACAACCCGCCGAGAGTAAAGGCTTTCTCTGGAGTACACAGAACTTTGGAGCAAGGTATGCCATTACTCTGGAAAACCACCAAAATAAATAAATAAATAAATAAATAAATAAATTCTTTCTTGAAGGAGAAAGAAAATAATACAATATTGTGTGGCTTATCAGTTTTGGGCAGGTTTAAGTGTATTTCTGCAAGAGAAACTGTGAACATGATTATTAAGTAATGCCAAAGAAGTTACATGAGATTTCAGTCTCTGTATTTATTGTATTTGTTGACTGTTTCTTTAAACTAAACATGTGTTGCTAAATACCTGTTTTCCTGAACCAAGACTGAGTAGTGCTAAAAAATCTTTATTCACCAATGATGAAAACTGAGCACAGGAACTACAGAAACAAAGAGCCTTGCAACTGCAGTTGGCCTTATCTCTGCTGTGCTTTAAAGTGGCCTAACCACTCTGCCTGATTTCAACAGCTACACAAGGTGGGATAAATTGGTAAAGCATCAATTAGCAAAGAGCAAACCAGAGCTGTCTGTCTCCAAGGTGTTAATGGAGACTAGAAGACCACCCATCAATGTAGTTCTGCTATCCAAACTCCCTAGGGAATGCAGTATATGCCAACCAAATCAGTTTTATCTTGGTTAAGTTACATCACGACCATTTCTAGTGTAGGTATATGTGCTGACTCATGTACAGTGATGATTTAAAGGTAGGACACTGTTTCAGAAACTCCTACATGGGCAACTGGGAGCATCTGTATCTGAAACTGAATCTGAGATGCTAGCACAAATTCACACCAACAGTTGTTATCAATAAATTAGGCTAAAAGCTGCAGTGGATTAGAAACACAGGATGTCCCTGTATAACCCTGGAGAGAGAAGCACAGCTGTTAGCTATGTATGACAACATACCCCCACTTCAATCCACCATATAAGTAATCAAACTAATTTTTTTCATTGGCAAAGCCAGGGAGCCCTCAGAAGTTTTGTTGGTGTAAGAGTATTAAGGAGGGTATGGGCAATCATCATAGCATGGAGTACTCCATTCAAAAAATACACCACTCAGAAATACAGTCTTCCAGGGACAGTGACTGAAACATCCCCTGTTAGTTACTCTAACACATATTCACATCTCATAGTTTATGAATCCAAGAAGCTACTATTTTTGAACCAGGCATCAGTAGTGAAAAATAAGAGGCTCTTGCCCTGCCCTCATCCCTATCTTCCTGTTTACTAAGATGTGTGTAGACAAAATACCCAGGTATCATGCTTGGTTATTGTAAATGATGGGAGAACTTCCCACTAGTGGTAGGCAGAAGCTGAAAAGAGGATATTGCACTGGGAAAGTAATTTCTGAAGAGACTAGGGTAAGTGTTCTCACTTCCTACCATTCCTAGTCTAGGTGGTGTTAAGAGTGAGAGCAACCACATCTAAGGTCAAACACATGGTGAATGCTTCACACAGCCTTGTTCTCAGGGTTACAGACTCCAACTGCAGGCACACCAGTCAGAGAACTACTTCCAGTGCCTAGTCCAGCAAGCATGGTCCTAATTAATTTCACTTTTTTGTGTTGGTTTCTTTGGTTTGTTTGGTTTTTTGTTTTTTTTCCTGGACTTATGCCTATTTTTATATTATTCCATCTGAGAAAGAAGATTTGCAGTTGAGGCTGTTGTACTAACTTCAGCACCACTGGCATTTAAATCAACATGTTGCTTAAGTAGAATGAAGATTCCTTTAGTATGCTTTTGAATTTTTTAAATTTTCAGGACTTGCATAGTTCAGTGTTGAGAGGATTATTTGCTTCAGTGCCTGGAAAGCAGAAGACACACAGAACAACCAGTAGTGCTGGAGTAGTTGTCTCTCTAGTTCTAGGGTATCCTTTAGATCCATGACAGCTGTAGCAACACTTTTGCATGACAGTTCGACAGCTCCAGCACTCACTATTCATCATTTCTCTGGGCTTACATTCTCAATTAACACAAAAATTTTCATTCCATTTCTGCTACCAGCTAAGCAGATTTTGGAGCCAAAATTCTTCCCCAAATTTACTTTCCCGTAAAAAAATTGTCAGACTCAAATGGCAACTTGTCAGTCACTTCCTTGCCATAAGGAGAAATGGTAATTTCTCATTTGTTACGGGTTTTGAGTGGGAGCCTCCATCATCAAGAACCTTCTAACTGTTTGATTCCTTTCTGTTGGACCTGTCAGGTCTTGTACAGATTTTGTATTTGCTTGGTTTTTTTTTTTTCTGTATATGAGCAGCAAGTGCCTGAAGGGATCATACGAAATGATCTCAGCAGAGCAGAGGTCTTGAGAACCTTTGACTTACCTCCCCACCTCCAGAGGTGCAGCAAAGGTAGAGTGGAGGTACATTACACGAGTGAAAGGGAGATGCAGTGGGAGCAAGTGGTAAGGAGACTGAGGCCATGGCTACAGCTTTTCAAAACCCATACTGGAATCACTATAGGCTATTTCTGTCTCATATTAGCTGAAATCAGTCACTGATCGTTCCAGACTGGCCAAATTAATACATAGAATATTAACAGCTGAACACACAGCTGAACAGTGAAGTCATGCATTTTATATTCTTAGACAGCTCCAGAAATGGTGTTTTCTGCAGTGCTTTATGTCTGTTTGTTCTGCAGCTGCCTACATCTGAGTTGGTGGCACAGAGAATGGCTACACAACAACACTACTCCCCTTCCGCCCAGAAAGCCCTAGGTAGATCTCCCTGGGGACCCTATAGCTTTGTGTCCTCACAAAAAGTCACTATGGCTTTGTGTCACACTGTTTGAGAACCACCTACAATAACATGAGATGAATCTGTGCCTATGTTTCTAGAGACAACTTTGAAATAATAGTGTAGAATAGATCTCTAAACAACACCATTTTGTTTCACTTCTAAAAGCATTACCTTTTAATAGGAATTCTTTTCAAAGCAAAATAAAGAAAAGTTTTATTATCTTCATATACCAGAATGGCTCAGTTAAGATTAATCTCTTGGCTCTCCTGGACTGCCAATAAGTGCAAACAGATTTTTTTTTCCTTAGAAAAGCAACTATAAGCATACGTTGCATACCTGCAAGCAAAGAACTGCCACATTGAAAACAAAGCAAAACAACCAGTCGAGGGACAAAATGAACACTGGGGGTTGGAATTACCTAAAACTGTAACCAAGGCAGTTTGATTTGGATGAAGGGTAGAAGAACAGGTATAATGTCCACTATCACCTCTTCTTGATGCTGAAGCAAATACATACTGGATGCGAATTGCTGAGTGATCTGCTTGATAGTCTAATCCTTCAAACTGGCGATCCTAGTTTGCAACAGAGAGTCCCATTTAATTAGGTGATAGTGCCACATATGAACTATTTTAAAATATGCCCCATCTTCTTACCTGCTCAATTTCTTTGCTTTCAAAAGACAATTTTATTCTGAATTTATAATTACGGTGAACANGTGTTGGTTTCTTTGGTTTGTTTGGTTTTTTGTTTTTTTTCCTGGACTTATGCCTATTTTTATATTATTCCATCTGAGAAAGAAGATTTGCAGTTGAGGCTGTTGTACTAACTTCAGCACCACTGGCATTTAAATCAACATGTTGCTTAAGTAGAATGAAGATTCCTTTAGTATGCTTTTGAATTTTTTAAATTTTCAGGACTTGCATAGTTCAGTGTTGAGAGGATTATTTGCTTCAGTGCCTGGAAAGCAGAAGACACACAGAACAACCAGTAGTGCTGGAGTAGTTGTCTCTCTAGTTCTAGGGTATCCTTTAGATCCATGACAGCTGTAGCAACACTTTTGCATGACAGTTCGACAGCTCCAGCACTCACTATTCATCATTTCTCTGGGCTTACATTCTCAATTAACACAAAAATTTTCATTCCATTTCTGCTACCAGCTAAGCAGATTTTGGAGCCAAAATTCTTCCCCAAATTTACTTTCCCGTAAAAAAATTGTCAGACTCAAATGGCAACTTGTCAGTCACTTCCTTGCCATAAGGAGAAATGGTAATTTCTCATTTGTTACGGGTTTTGAGTGGGAGCCTCCATCATCAAGAACCTTCTAACTGTTTGATTCCTTTCTGTTGGACCTGTCAGGTCTTGTACAGATTTTGTATTTGCTTGGGTTTTTTTTTTTCTGTATATGAGCAGCAAGTGCCTGAAGGGATCATACGAAATGATCTCAGCAGAGCAGAGGTCTTGAGAACCTTTGACTTACCTCCCCACCTCCAGAGGTGCAGCAAAGGTAGAGTGGAGGTACATTACACGAGTGAAAGGGAGATGCAGTGGGAGCAAGTGGTAAGGAGACTGAGGCCATGGCTACAGCTTTTCAAAACCCATACTGGAATCACTATAGGCTATTTCTGTCTCATATTAGCTGAAATCAGTCACTGATCGTTCCAGACTGGCCAAATTAATACATAGAATATTAACAGCTGAACACACAGCTGAACAGTGAAGTCATGCATTTTATATTCTTAGACAGCTCCAGAAATGGTGTTTTCTGCAGTGCTTTATGTCTGTTTGTTCTGCAGCTGCCTACATCTGAGTTGGTGGCACAGAGAATGGCTACACAACAACACTACTCCCCTTCCGCCCAGAAAGCCCTAGGTAGATCTCCCTGGGGACCCTATAGCTTTGTGTCCTCACAAAAAGTCACTATGGCTTTGTGTCACACTGTTTGAGAACCACCTACAATAACATGAGATGAATCTGTGCCTATGTTTCTAGAGACAACTTTGAAATAATAGTGTAGAATAGATCTCTAAACAACACCATTTTGTTTCACTTCTAAAAGCATTACCTTTTAATAGGAATTCTTTTCAAAGCAAAATAAAGAAAAGTTTTATTATCTTCATATACCAGAATGGCTCAGTTAAGATTAATCTCTTGGCTCTCCTGGACTGCCAATAAGTGCAAACAGATTTTTTTTTCCTTAGAAAAGCAACTATAAGCATACGTTGCATACCTGCAAGCAAAGAACTGCCACATTGAAAACAAAGCAAAACAACCAGTCGAGGGACAAAATGAACACTGGGGGTTGGAATTACCTAAAACTGTAACCAAGGCAGTTTGATTTGGATGAAGGGTAGAAGAACAGGTATAATGTCCACTATCACCTCTTCTTGATGCTGAAGCAAATACATACTGGATGCGAATTGCTGAGTGATCTGCTTGATAGTCTAATCCTTCAAACTGGCGATCCTAGTTTGCAACAGAGAGTCCCATTTAATTAGGTGATAGTGCCACATATGAACTATTTTAAAATATGCCCCATCTTCTTACCTGCTCAATTTCTTTGCTTTCAAAAGACAATTTTATTCTGAATTTATAATTACGGTGAACAGCTCTGCATCTGATCAGCAATGGTTCCCCAACTTTAAGAAGTAATTCAGGTAAAGGTGTTGTTTGTGATCTGCTTAAATCTGCCAAATCAAAATAGAATTTCTGAAACAATTCTGACTTTGCCTGGAAAAATGTTTGGTTAGATCAGCATTTTTTCTGCTAATGCTATATATACATCCATTATTACACTGCAATGAAAATCAGAATTTTGGAATATTACTCATTAATCATTAAATTTGAAAATTTGATTGATTTAGATGTCACACCATATTTTGTCATAATTTGCAAGTTATCTATAGGGAAAAATCAGCNTTAGATTTGTTCCAGTAATTACAAGCAAGTAGCTTAGCCCAGAAAGCATACTCAGGTGAGTAATGCAACTGACTTCAGCAGCAGGATCCAGCTCACATTCAAGTAAACCTTAGAGGGAAGTTACCTATTGTAAAGAGTCTTGTGCATTCTCTGCCCAGATCATTAACTGCACAGCACCATATATAAGTTTGAAATAATTCATGTTGTCCCTTCTGTATGACATCTATTTCCCCAGTTTCTCCATTCATTTTATCAGGGCAACTGCAATTAAAAGCACAATTATTCATTGACTCGTTCGGATAACATCAAACAAATAAATCTGATAAATCTCCAAGAAATAAGAATATGCAAACAATAGTGGGAAAACTGGATCTTACATAGCTGAATACAAAGGAACTAGGAAAGGTGAAGATAAGAAAATAAAAATGTCACAGCCTAGGAAAAAATATGGGCTGAAATGACCTGAATATGCTGAAACTGGCTCATAGACAGGTAATACTATCACTAAAATTTGGACAAAAGTGAAATCATAGTGGTTGAGCTTTCACACCATATCTCTGACTTCCTGATGGTGGGAGCTGCTGTAAATCCATTAGCTGTTACAAGACTCAGATCCCAAACTGCTAAGCTGCAGAGAAAGACATTATTTCTGCTGGTATTAGAATCCACTTTATATATTAATAGAATGGAAAAAAAAAATCATATAGCTTTGAAAATTGTGATCCCTTGTGACATCTTCCCAACTCTAATGATTTAGATCAAGACCTCAGTGACTGGAAAAAATGAAATGTTGCACCCATTTTTCAAAAGGGTAAAAAGGAGGACCTTGGGAACAACCAACCTGTCAGCCTCACCTCTGTGCCTGGGAAGATCATGGAACAGACCTCTTAGAAGCTCTTATAAGGCACGTGGAGGACAGGGAGGTGATTTGAGACAGCCAGCATGGCTTTGCTAGGAGCAAGTCCTGCCTGACCAACCTGGTGGCCTTCTACGATGGAGTGACTACACCATTGGACAAGGGAAGAGCTATGGATGTCATTTATCTGGATTTCTGTTAAGGCCTTTGACATGGTTCCTCACAACAACTTTCCCTCTAAATTTGAGAGAAACAACCTTTCTAAATAGATGGGTTGATTGTTCAGTGGATGAAGAATTGGTTGAATGGATATCAAGCTGAGCAATGTAGTTGACACACCTGAGGGATGGGATGACATCCAGAGGGACCTGGACAAGCTTGAGAAGTGGACCTGCATGAACCTCATGAGGTTCAACAACACCAAGAGCAACACACTGCACATGTGTGGGGGCAACTACTGGTATCCATACAGGCTTGGGAGATGAAGGGATTGAGAGCAGCCCTGCAGAGAAAGGGTGTTGATATATAAAAAGGTGGACATGAGCCAGCAAGTGTGAGCTTGCAGCCCAGAAGTCCAACCATATCCTGGGCTGCATCAAAAGAAGTGTGGCCACCAGGCTGAGGGGGGTGATTCTGCCTCTTTATTTTGTTCTGGTGAGACCTCATCTGGAGTACTGTGTCCAGACTGAGGTTCCCTGCACAGAAAGACACGGAGTTGCTGGAATGGGTCCAGAGGAGGGACACAAAAATGATCAGAGGGATGGAACACCCTATGAAGAAAGTCTGAGAGAGTTGGGGTTGTTCAGCCTGAGGAAGAGAAGGCTTTCTGGAGACCTTATTGTAACCTTTCGGTACTTAAACAGAGCCTATAAGAAAGATGGGGATAAAGTTTTTATAAGAGCCTGTTGTGATAAGGCAAGAGGTAATGGTTTTAAACAAAAAGAGGGTAGATTTAGACTAGATATGAGGAAGATATTTTTTCCAGTGAAGGTGGTGAAACATTGGAACAGGTTGTCCAGAGAAGTGGTAGATGCCCTGTCACTGGAAACATTCAAGGTCAGGTTGGACAGTGCTCTGAACAACCCATCTATTTGAAAATGTGCCTGCTCATTGCAGCAGGGGTTGTACTAGAAAACATTTACAGGTTCCTTACAACCCAAAGCCATCTATGATTCACATAAAACAAACAAACAAACCAAACAAACAAAAAAACACCACAACCAAAAAGCCCCCCAAACCAGTGGAAAAACAGAGGGAAACTAAATACTTTTTATTTGCTCTTGTGACACCAGAATATTAGAATCTGGAATAACTTTTTCAAGCCAAGAGTTGAAAGTTTCCAAAAGCATACAGCACCAAAATATCTAAGAAAAAAATGTGTTGCAGTGCTCTGAAAGCAGATAATGCAAACGCAAGTTTTTCAATGTTCAACCTGACAGAACCTGTCTCAAAAAATTCTGATGCAAAATCTCTTCTTCAGTTATCTCTGCAGCTCAATAGGGACACCAAGCAATGCAAAGATCTCCCGTTCTTCTTCAGAAGAGGGTAATCTGTCAGTCTAGAGATTCAACATGCATATATAACATACACCATACCTCCTTTCAGGTGTTTTGCAAAATATCCATTCCACAGAGGGCTGGGGGTAGCTCTCAGATATACACTCAATAGCATCCATGTTTTCCCTTTTCCTGAGATAGGGTTTGCCCAGTTTCTCTGTTAAAAAATCACACCAATATTTAAGAATGCTGAAATAATTTTGAAACACTGTTTTTCTCATTTTATAGTACGTGCATTTACAGAGTTGTAATTAGTTTCAAGATGTTTCAACACTGAGGAAATAGAAAACTATTCTGCCCTAGGGATATTGTGGGTTGGTTTCATGAGCTTTTCAGACTTGATTGTTAAATGTGTAACTTCTCCATATCAAAGGCCTGACTTTATACACTGGTGGATGATCCTGAGAATGGTACTGAAAGGTGTTAATTTGCTGTGGTTGCTATTCATTTCACTGGGGCTCTTTCCAAATCACATCCCAAGCATTTGCTGGAGTATCTGTTGAGGCTACAAAGTCTCTGGAACTGGGATCCTGGCATACTACTCAGATAAGATACATGATGGAAAAACAACAGGTGATAAAGACTTCTGATAACCCCCAGGCTGCTCTATTCTGTATCTGTAACCCAGGGGAAAAAGGTTCCTAAACTAGTCCCAGTCCTCTGAGTTCATCAGGTGCAAACTTGGATTAAGCACAAAAATTTAATGTATTAAAACTGATAAAGATTTGACTCAAAATACAAAGCACTGAGTCTAGGTTTAGGTCATCTTACAATGAAATTACAGTTTCCACACAGAAGAGTGACATTTTCCTTAAAATCCTGCTTCCATTGTCTGCAAGGAATGCACCTTCATGCTAAAGTGAAACTAATACTTTTGCCTTTTAAATTTATTTCTTCATTTATCTCTTATAAGCTGGGCCTAGAAGGATGGGGTTTTTTCACCTATAGAGATTCATGTCTTAAATGAAGAATGCATCAGGCATAGGTGAAGTGGTAGAGTGGGACAAAGCATGACTTTGGGAGAAAGCATGACTTTGGAATGCCAAAGACCTGAAAATAAAAGGGATGTCCTCATCTGGTTCAGATAACAGCCTAGTCAGCAACACCAAGAATAAAACAGGTTAAAATGTAAGTGAAGGAATCTAGCCTGTGAGCATTGAGAACACAGAAAGGCCACCATCAATTTTTTCCTTTTGGCACAGAGAGAATATCTCACAGGGGAGAACTACTGTGCATTTATACCTGTATTTGTTCATTTGCATGGTTTATTTACTAGTGAAAGCTGACTTTCACAGTCTGTGGTTTTGACTTCAGCCTCTGAAGACAGCCTCAAATTCTATGCAAATCTAGGAAGACTCTTGAAATGCAGCCTGTGAGAGATTCATTGTTTTGGCTGAACTTGAACCTCTCCCCTTGAACTACTGGTGGAATGACCCTTTTTATCAGAAATACACTTACTTTGGATTAGAACAGGCAAAACTACTGTGTAATTGACAGTTTTACTTATGACTGAGAGGGTGTATATTCCAGCTTGTGCTTCTTTTATTTGCGAAAAAGCCAAAGATGTAACATATCTATGAAACAGAAAATAAAGCTGTGTTTGTTATCTGGATAGTAATATGCAGCACACACAGTAAAAAGTTTAGCTCTTGCAAAAACCCTTCAGAGATACTAGTACTCATTATTTACAGTGCCCTTCAACCCAAAGTGTTTTCATCCTGTGTCTTCCTACACAAACAGCACGTAGGAATTTACAACCCCAGGTATCACATGCTTAACTCTGTGCATTAGGAAGGACTGACTCCTGTATTTAGTACAGTTGGAGAGATCCACAGGGAATTTATTTACCTACAGTCCCATGGCCTATGTTTTGCAGGGGAAGGCAATAATCCAGCCTCAAGTTCCTGCCCAGGTTCAGATAAGAATTAGGATGCTGTTGATGCTGTTCTGCTTGATCTTCAGTGTGACCCTAACGAGTCATACAAATCTTCATGCCTCCCTTTGACTATCAAATAATGATTTTGCCTCACATGAGCACTGAAATGCTCAAGCTGATCAATGTCAGGAAGTCCCTGGAGACCCCCAAGCACAATGCTATACGAATTACAAGAACAAGCTTAATTCAGACTGTTATTTGCTTTAAGATTCATATCTATATGAGTCTAAATGACAATTAGCAATGACAACAGTTAAGATTAAGAACATTTGAAAAGATAATGCATAATGTGAAATTAAACATAAGCTTCTACATAAAAGACTTCATTTGCATCCTAAATTAAATGATCACTTAGAGGATCTTTGATCCAGTACAATACTTGACTTACCGATTCTCCAAGTCCAATGAAAGTTTACAAGCTTTGCTCCTTTTAAAGAACCAAAAGCATGAAATTATCTCTGAGATGTTCATTACCACTCTTAATTCAACATCTTCAAACATGTTAACTTCCACATGTTTACTTGGTTCATAGACATACTCTATTCCTTGAGAATTCAAATAACACCCAAGATCTTCCAAAATGTTAGAAATCTGCAACTCAAGAGGACAGATTGTTATATATTTGTTAGCAATTAGCTTTATTTTTTAGTTTATGAGTGTTTTATTTTTAAAGGATGCTCTTCTGAAAAAGCTTTCATAAATTAATAATGCCCCATAATGCCCAAATATGAATACAAGTTATACTGAAACAACACCATCATACCTTCATTTTGTTTTGTTTTGCTTTTGCTTTTGGGTTTGATTTTTAAAAAATTTTATTTCTACTGTCAAACGTTTTCATAAATATGTTGAATTCTGCTGCAGGAGGAAACATGAGAGGATTCCTGTTCAATTAGTTAATTCTGTTCTCTAGACAGACAGTACAGAAGGATTTTATCTGAAATTTGGTAATTTTCCTTAGTGATATAGGCTATTATTTACTTTTGGTTTTGTTTCCTTTCATGTAGAACCATAGGAAGACACAGAACTATAATACAACCTTTCTGTTTTCAACCTCAGCGCAAAGTCAGGGCCAGAATATTTTGTTTTGTATTTTTTTTTGGCATCCCACTGCTTGTCAATGCATCATCTGGCTAGACTTCTCCTCAACCACTTGGGGGCTATACCAGGCAAGGAATTTTTGGGCTGGCCATCCTCACAGCTTTCCTTTCCTCACAGAATCACAGAGTCACAGAATGTTAGGGGTTGGAAGGGACCTAGAAGATCATCTAGTCCAACCCTCCTGCCAGAGCAGGATCACCTAGACTAAGTCACCCAGGAACACATCTTGAATGTCTCCAGAGAAGATTCCACAACTCCCCTGGGCAGCCTGCTCCAGAGCTCTGGCACCTTCACTGTGAAAAAGTTTTTCCTTGTGTTTACTCTAAACTTCTTGTGCTCCAACTTACTCCCATTGCCTCTCGTCCTGTCATGGGATGACATTGAGAAGAGTCTGGCTCCATCCTCCCTACACTCACCCTTAACATATTTATAAACATTGATGAGGTCCCCCCTCAGTCTCCTCTTCTCCAGGCTAAAGAGGCCCAAGTTCTCTCAGCCTCTCCTCATAAGGGAGATGCTCCACTCCCTTAATGATCTTGGTAGCCCTGCGCTGGACTCTCTCCAGTAGTTCTCTGTCCTTCTTGAACTGGGGTGCCCAAAACTGAACACAGTACACCAGGTGGGGCCTCACCAATGCAGAGTAGAGGGGGAGAAGAACCTCCCTTGACCTGCTGGCCACACTTCTCCTAATGCATCCCAGGATGCCATTGGCCTTCTTGGCCAATGCAAGGGCGCATTGTTGGCTCATGGTCATCCCCCTGTCCACCAGGACCCCCCAGGTCCCTTTCCCCAGAGCTGCTCTCCAACAGGTCAGCCCCCAGCCTGTACTGATACATGGGGTTGGTTTTTTCCAAGATGAAGGACTCTACACTTGCTCTTGTTAAATTTCTTTAAATTTCTGCCTGCCCAGCTCTCCAGCCTGTCCAGGTCTCTCTGGATGGCAGCACAGCCTGCTGCTGTGTCAGCCACTCCTCCCAGTTTGGTGACATCAGCAAACTTGCTGAGGGTCACTCTATCCCTTCATCCAGGTCATTGATTAATACATTGAATAAAAGAAAGAGAATATTCCACTGTAATTCTGAAAACCACTGACAGATTAATGAGTCTCTAATCTTAGCTGCAGTAAAAGGTGGCAATTAAATAGCTCTATCTGAAGAGTAGTCCTAAATATCTCTTCTACTGTGCTGAGGGAAATTTTTCTGGTGTAAGTTTATGAAAAGATGGAGCTCTGCCCTGCACTGTGATAGGCTAGTTGGTTCTTCTTGTTCTTTTCTTCTTCTTTGATCCCTTGATATGAGTAGTATCTAGAGATAACAGCCATATTCTGCTTCATCTGATTACAAGGACAGCACATCTTTGACTAGTATATCTTCATTTCTTGTCCAAATAATGATTTATTTGTCCAGGAAAGAAAAATGTTTCTTAACACTAACTTGAAACAAGAACCCTCAAGAAATATTTTAATTGCAGGTCTCAGCTACTTTGTAATTTAGCTGCACACCACCTTTTCTTGGCCTTCTGCCATTCTGAGTCAGAAGAAAAAAAAAAAAAGTTTGATTTCCTATCCAGCTTTGATGTTTCATTCAAAGTTAGTCCAAGCAGTGATTTATGGGCTTTGGTGATAGGAATAGATCATGGTGCAGCTTCCCCATCAATACCAGCCATGGCATACACACATTGTGGCAGGCCACTGGTTCACAATATGGTCTTGGCAATACCCTCTTAAGGCCAGTTTTTTACACTGTTACATTCCCAGCAATATTCAGCAATATTCAGGCACAGTGATATGCAACAGCATCGAGGAAACAATTTAAAAATTTTTTAGATAAAAATGGTACTAATCTATTTACAGTTTTCAAGTATGATTATATGTATTTCCCTCTAACCTTCTGTAGTCATATTTGGCTTAAACCTGGTTATTTTGACTGTGACACCCTCACAGACTAAAGGTTTAGGATGCTGTATGTTTTAGGGAAAGTATTTCTAGAATGGACAGGAATGTTTTATAAACAACTTGTTCTATTAGATTACCTTAGGAGATAGCAATGTCTCTGGTGCTCCTGAACCTTCATACTTCTGTTTGACAAACACACACATAACCTCAGATGGATTTTGACTCATTGCAGAAGTGAAAGTAACTGCTGTCATAACAAGAACTGTAAAACAGAAATAGAAAACAGATGTAATCGTGGCTAGATTTCTGCTCAGGGATAATAATTTTAGTAAAAATAAAACAAAACTGTATAAAGATAACATTAAAAACAACAACAACAAAGGAATATGCAGATATATTGTGTGCATTTGCAAACTTTTCATTTGTGTATTGAAGCTGAGTGGAAGCACTGGTTGAAGAATCTTACAAAAGCATAGATACATTACATTTTAGATGTCCCATAATGTTGCAGAAAATACCTAAAGACAAAATCCTCTGCATGTTATGGAGGATCCTTTAGAAACCACATCATAAAACACAGGCTCCTTCCTGGCAGACCAATTCTGCATCAGTGTGTCTGGAAGGCTCTGCACAGGTCAGTATTTGCCTGTTGTGAGCCAGAAGATGATCAGGCACCAGGTTGCCAAGTCAGAAACATTCCCCCAAGCACCCCTCCCTCCTATTCAGAGTAATGGCAAAATAAAGAGCTCCAACTTGCCTTTGGAGCCCCCACTCAGATCACCCAAGGACTCAAGATCTAGTCTTCCCTTTCCTTTCTTTCCAGAACAGGCTTTATTTAATCTGACATACAGCACACTTTTCTGAGCCTTTGTGGCATGGATTTGTGCACTCCAGCAGCTCACAAGTGAGGGCCAAGTTAGATGCTTCTTCCCTTAAGCTGCCATTCACACTCTTGTGCGTTTTCCCCTTTAGGAAGCAAGCAAGGCAATAATTCCCAATATTTTGAGGAAAGCAGATGCATGAAGTGGATGGAAAGAAAGAATAAACCCATAGACCTCTTTTGCATTCTCCTTCCTCCATACCTCCCTGGCTCTGTCACATCCCAGGAACTTATACAACCAGGGCAAGTCACTTTCCAGCTCCAAGACCTGACAAATGGGAAAGCTTATTGTGCCTCAAAGGTATAATCTCTCTGGAATGCTTCATACGACCCTTTGTGAAGGGACTGAACCTTGAAATGCCATCTTTTAGCCCTAAATAAACTATATAGTAACCACGCCTTCACCATTACACATAAAAAGAAAAACAGAAGTAATACTGCACAACAGGCTGGGTGGAAATGTGTCTTATTTCCATTAAGTCCCTAAAGCCAGCCTTCAGGAGTACAGATAAGACCTAAATAATAAAATAACACCTTGTTAAACCTTTGTTTGTTGGTTTGTTTGTTTCCTCCTCTGCTCTTGAGATTATTGGAGACAAAGCAATGTGCGGAGTTGAAGGAGAAGAGGTAAATATATCAGGAAGCACTTGAAGGATGAAACTAATGAGGCTGTTCCTGCAGGTGATGGAAAGAGCAAAACTGGAAGAAGGAATAAATGAGCAAGAGTTGCTGCCATCTCCTCTTTGATGTTTACACCTTCTGGAGATGTCCAAGCTTTAAACTGGCAAGACTTGGACAACCTCTTCTCAGCCACCTTGGAAAATGTGGATTAAGACTGAGTCCTTCTCATTCAGGCATGTAACATACACTTCATTTTGGGTGCCACCTTTCCACAATGTACACAGGCAGTCATTTTCTTTTGCAGACCGCTGAGGAAGATCCTATCTGTCTGTGATCCTTAGAAAGGTGAACAGGACATCTTTGTGGACACATGTTGTTGGCACTTCTTGAGACTATGAGTGCCAGAGGGTAGCTGAAAGGGAGCTATGCATTGGGCATCTACAACAAGCATGCTGAATTCTTCCCTACTGGTGCAACTTAGATTTCCAGATCTCCCACTAGCCTTTCACCAAGTCCTTCTTTGCTCACTTTTCTTCACTTCTGTTTATTTGTTTGCCACTTTACCTTGTACCATTTGCAAACCAGAGACCATTTCTGGTTCACAGCCAGCAGTTTAGCTGATGGAAACCCACATACGTCCATTGATTCCCAAGACATAAATAAAATATATTCAATAATAAAATTAAGATAAAATCACCTGAAAAAACAACCTCAGAAGTTCATCTCATTTGGCCTGTTGAGTATTCCCTTACTTTGGTTTTCTAATCTGCAGATAGTTTTAGCTTCTGATTGTACAAGTTGAGCCAATTTATCCCTGGCATTACCTCATTTTGCTCACTTCACCTTGTTAGCAGAATGCCTAACACCACAGTAGGAAAGGGAAAGAAATATTGAAAAACTGACAGGGAAAAGATTTGCAGCTAAGAGGTAGAAACAGACAGATGTAGTAACCAGGTTGTGAGCAAGACATGAAAACATGCTGGTGAACTGGAACTGCATCTGTAAAGGACAGTACATGGGAGGGTATTTTGGAAGAGAGAGTAATAAGCACCCTTGCACCCTCATGTATAAGGGAAATGGGACTCCTTGTCCTGATAACTGCTAGAGCTTGTTACTGCAGTCCTCTGCCCTTATTCCTGTGAGACCCAGGAAGGTGTTTAGGGTAAGGAAGAATATTTTGAACCCGAGATGTTTCCAGATGCTTTGCAGCGAGAAAAAAAAAAAAGAGTAATGTGGTAGAAGTATTTACATGACATGGAGTGGCCCAAACTTGTGTAGGTTTTAGAGAAATATATTACTTTGAAAAAATGGGAAATGAAAGCAGGAATGAGCCTTTCAGAAGAGATAGAATCAAGAAAAGAAATATTAGGAAAATGATAACACTCTGCTACAATGTCTTGGTATTTCAGGTTCTACTTGGCCTGCTCAGGAACTGCTGTTATGGTCTGCACATCAGTCATCCTTCCAAAAGCCTAAAGTAAGAACTGTAGAGAATGAAAAAACTGGGTAAAGAATATCAAATATGTAGCATTCATAATCATATTGTGTATTGGCGAAGCTGGAATGGAAATAAATTGCTGTCTCTGAACAATGCCTGCTTTCCATCTTCATTATCTTTTTACAGGTTATACAAAAATAAATGCAGTAGGAGAAATCTCATTCTCACTGAACTCAGAGAAACCTTCAGTTGCCCTAAACTGAGTCAGGATTTCATCAAGATGTGTAAGCAAATACATGGAAATGTCAAAAAAGTGAGCTTACATGTTACAGTGCTGAAAGGCCTGAATCTACTGGAGAGATATCAAACCAAAAAACTACTCATAAGCTAGTTGAGCAATCAGATGGTTCACTTAATGGAACCACTTACAAAATTTTATTTTCTAAGGGGGGATAAAAAAAGTAGCCTTTGGAAAACTGGGAAACTACCTCAAGATAAGTTGAAAGTCTGAGTTACTTAGGAAGAGAATGGCTAAGAACACTGGAACACTGAGAAAACCTTTGTCTTAATTCCAAGGGATGCATCTTATGTTTGGGTCCAGCTCAGGGTGTTTAGTATTTTAAATAGCAGTCAGGCTTTTCCTAGACACAAAACAATCTTTCACTCTGCTTTATAACTTAGGAGACTTACATAAGGCAACTTATGTTTTGCTTCTTTTTTGGCTTTTGACTGTTCTTTCTGGGTGAGACTCTGGATCAACTTTTCAAAATTTTCTTCCTGATCAGAGAAGGTAGAAAGACCCTTTTTAATTTTTTTTCTTTCCCCCAGGAAATCTAGAGTTCTCCTACAGTCATGTGCTGCCAGAAACAAATCAAGAAAAGTGGTTACAGGGATGAGCCTAATCCATATGCATTAAATTAAAAAAAAACCCCACACCTTTGCATGTGGCTTTTTTTCTCAAATCATCCCCAAAGCGGTGGATCCTGAAGTGAAAATTTTACTCAACACACATGTGATAAAAAACAGAGGGAGGCAGAATAGGTAGAAAGAACTGATCTTAAACAAAGTCCTATCTTTAACCCATACCTTATGTCTCTCCCATGAAACTCAACTTTTCTCCTTCACCATCTTTTAGAACACCACCCTTGATGTCATCATCCTTTTGTCTTATATAACTCCCAGATTCTAATAAAGATGCAATCTGGGAGTTCATTCTCACAAGGCATTAGGGCTAAGGGTGTTACTCCATCCTGCAGAATAATAACCAAGCTAGAAAGTTTAATAGGCAAGGTGGGTGACCAGATGTCTCTGTTGTAGCTTAGGCTAATTGTAACTAGCTGTTATAACACTGGCTGGGGTCAGGACCAGCCATTTATCTGGTCTTACCAGTTAATTAAAACAAACATCATGTGAACTGATAATTGAACATCACGATTCAACATCATGTTCAACCATTATTAAGATTTGAGGTGAAAAAAAAAAAAAGTAAAAGAATAAAGAATAGAATGTGGTAGCCCTGCATGAGCATTCCGTGGATGGAAACAATCTCTAGACCCGAACCACTGAGCGGGAAAGCAGTGAGAAAAGGGAAGCAGGACAGGCTGGGTGCTTTTGGAAAATGCTTAATGAAGCTGTTGGCACGAGTCAGAAACTAACAATGAGAAACAACCCTGCTACTATAGCACATCCCAGAATGCAACCGTCATCGACCAGTCTTGTTTTGTCATTGCTCGCAACTCTCTCCGCTTGGATTATTTTTCCACCTGGAAAAAGGCAACCCTCGGATTTTCACCACCTGGAGCTGTTCAGGCTGTGGCATCACGCGTCACTTCTTTCCGGGGCTCTTCTGCCCCAAGGAGGAGTCTCCGTGCTGGGTCGCTGCGGGCACCAAGGCAGCGGCGGAAAGGCCGCCCGCGGAAAGGCCGGCGGTGACCGCCAGGGGGCGCTGCCGCCCCGCGCAAGTCCCGCCGCCTGCCCGCACCTGCCCGCGCAAGTTCCGCCGCCTGGCCGCAGGCACCCGCGGGTGCGGGGCTTGCTCCACGGAGCCGGCATTAGTCCACGGAGGCAGCGCTTTCTTAGGAAATGAAAAGTGAAAAAAAAAAAATTCCTTGTAAATTCTTCTATACGTTAATTACATCGTTCAGGACTGATTTTTTTTTTTTTTTCGATTTTTCTTCCACAGGGTCTGCAGCAAACTTTTCTGATATTCTATTAAAAAAGAAAGCTTAAAAAGATGGGTCTTTTCGGGGAAGATCCCGTGGCTATCCTTGCATGGCTCAGATTAGATTCTGACTCAATTCAATAATTTTGAAAAAAAATAAATAAATTTAAAAGGCATTCTTTGTACATCTCACACGTATATATTAAAAACTTCCTACTCAGCAGAACATCTTCAAATGTGTTGTGCCCTATTTATTATAGTGATCACAAAAGTGTTTCTTTTGAAGAGATACTAAACCAGAAGTTGTTGTCTCAGTGAATAACCATTTCAAATTCATCCAGTGCAAGTGCCAGCAAAGGATTCCACTGGCTGATTAACTTACTCTTATGTCAGCTTCTGTAGTAACACTACACTGCCTCTGCCTAAGGTGTTCCCTTCCCGGGTCCTTCCAAATTTAATCTATACTTGAATCTAAAAGATCTCCTTTCAACATATGAGAATAATTGTACTCAATCTGCTTCAGGAACATCAATGCCAAGACCTGCCTACTCCAACACAGTTTGCTATGTGAAGGAGGGAAAACTCTGTCCCCACATTAATTTTCTGTATTTTTCATTTCCCTTATCTTTTCCTCAGCCCTTCATTTTCAGGTCCCAGATGAATACAGCTTCAAGGAATTTACTCTTCCACAGGCTTTTTTTTCTACAGATAATGACTTGGTTGACATTTCCAGTAATTTGTCCTTTGTTTTGTTATGTCATAACATCTTTCTGGTACAGATTTAAACAATCTTTGTCTTTTTTTTTTTTTAATATATACAATTATGCCTTTCAGTGTTAGTACCCTTCTTCTTAGAGGAAGACAGTCAGCAGTCTGCCCATGGCTCTTTGCAGTCAGCTTATAAATTACATAGAGATTTTAAGAAAGAATAATTGAGGTGGCTGAAGATTTAAAATCAGGGATTACACTCAGCATGTATTTTACACTTCTCCGTCAGAGAACCAAACAAAATATTCTCCAACAGGACAAGCATTTGGGAGTCAACAGAGGTATTCTTGATATTTTTACTTATTACTTATACATATATTTTTTTCAGTGCCTTATGTAGTAACAAGCTAATGGTGACACAAAATGCAGCCATATTCTTCACATGATACTATTACATATCCAACTTTATTGACTACTTTTGCCATTGACTGTATTGCAGACTAACAGCCAAATCATACTCTGTGATTCATATTGTGATGTCAGCATTCATTTAGGCTAGGATGAATAATTATTGTTTGACTTACTTATATATTTTTAACGTTTTTTCAGACTGTCAAATCATATACCTGAGTACGTAAGACTTGATGTTCCTCCAGCTGTGAGTTGCTGTTGGCAAGGGACTGTGTACATTTATGATCAGCCCACACCCTTTAGCTGGTGCAGGTTGCCTTGCTAAATATGGACTGACCCTAGCACCAAGTTGCTCCTTAACTTAGAGATTTGTTTTGAAATCACCTTTCTGAGCTTTCAGCCTGTGCTAATAACTCATGGTTTTTATCTGGAAATAAAAAAATCTTCTTAGGATGAATCAAATGCTGAAAACGGAAGCAAGCAAGACATTGAGCTCTGTTTTATCTGTCCTGACACTTCTGGTTTTTGTTTACCTGGGCTTGGGTGTGGAAGGACTGCAGGGTTGTATTCAAAGCCTTCTTTGCCTTTCATTTCACTAAGACAATTTCCTACCTGTCTTCTCTGTGAGTCCTAGATAAAGGCACTGCTCAAACAGCTGAACTGTTGTTTTGCTTGTTATTATTGTGTGCTTTGCATGGGACTAGCTGAATGAATGACAGCCCTTCCACTGGTCCCCCTGACTGTGATCCCATGCTGACTGCTCAGGCTGGTGCTCACAGGGAACCTACTGAAATCTCTGCTGCTCTACCCACAGTTTGGGCCATTCAACCACTTGCGATCCAGTTTTAAAAGTATAATTGACACTGCTGAGGACACTCTTTTTTTGGGAAGTGGCTGAAAAGTGGCTGAAAATGCAGAGAACCAAAGCTACCATGGCAACCTCACTTTCTGAGGAAGAACCTGCATGTGACTGGTCCTTCTTCTGCTTCTTACTCATATATTCTGTCCTCTTAAGGGAGACAATTCACAGCTCCCACATCACCCAGACCTTTCCACCCCATTATGTATGATGAACAATGGTATCCTGGGACACATTAGGAGATGTTTTGCCAGAGGTCCTTCTCCTCTGCTCAGCACTGGTGAGGACACAGAATCACAGAATGTTAGGGGTTGGAAGGGATCTAGAAGATCATCTAGTCCAACCCTCCTGCCAGAGCAGGATCACCTAGACTAAGTCACCCAGGAACACATCCAGGCGCATCTNCAGCCTCTCCTCATAAGGGAGATGCTCCACTCCCTTAATGATCTTGGTAGCCCTGCGCTGGACTCTCTCCAGTAGTTCTCTGTCCTTCTTGAACTGGGGTGCCCAAAACTGAACACAGTACACCAGGTGGGGCCTCACCAATGCAGAGTAGAGGGGGAGAAGAACCTCCCTTGACCTGCTGGCCACACTTCTCCTAATGCATCCCAGGATGCCATTGGCCTTCTTGGCCAATGCAAGGGCGCATTGTTGGGTCATGCATATCCTCCTGTCCACCAGGACCCACAGGTCCCTTTGCCCTGAGCTACTCTCCAACAGGTCAGCCCCCAGCCTGTACTGATACATGGGGTTGTTCTTTCCAAGATGAAGGACTCTACACTTGCTCTTGTTAAATTTCTTTTAATTTCTGCCTGCCCAGCTCTCCAGCCTGTCCAGGTCTCTCTGGATGTTAGCACAGCCTGCTGCTGTGTCAGCCACTCCTCCCAGTTTGGTATCATTAGCAAACTTGCTGAGGGTGACACACCTGGAGTCCTGTCTCCTGTTGTGGCCTCTTCAGTATAAAGGACAAATGGACATATTGGATGAAGTCTAGCAAAGTGCCACAAAGATAATAAGGGACAGAATCATCTCTCCTAAGAGCAAGGACTGAGAGAGCTGTGACTGTTCAGCTGGCAGAAGAGAAGGATCAGGGGGATCACACTGATGTTCATAAATACCTGCATGGAGGGTGCAAAGAAGACGGAGACAGGCTCTTTTCCACTATGGCAGAACATGACAGAACAATGACAGAAGAAGAGGCAATGGGAACAAACTTTTTCACCATGTGGGTGACCAAGAACAGGCACAGGTCACCCAGAGAGGTGGTGGTCTCCATGCTCAGATATTTAAAAGCTACCTGGATAGGAATCCTGGGCACGTGGCTCTAGGTGGCTGTGTTTGAGCGTGAAGGTTGGACCAGATGACCATTAGAGGTCACTTCCCACCTCAAGTTTTCTATGATTTTGTAACAAAGTGACAATTCTGTGGACAAAGAAGCACTGGTGTGATGCCACAACAGAGGTCCCCAACAAATCCCTAAGTGGCATTGGGCTGTCATGATTATTGGCTGTCTTGTTTGTGTCATTAAAAAGTTGGATAGGCAACTCTGAAGCCAAGAAGTCTCATCTGAGCTTTAGCTTTTTTTCTTTTAAACTGTGTAGTTCTGGCATCTCATCAACAAAGAGAAATGAAAATGGACAATAGCAGATAATGATACCACTTGTCATCCTAGCATTCTAAAACTTCCCTTTTAAATTGAAATAGTGGTTTCCACAACTGACTATATTTGTATATTTTTATATTATATTTTCCTTCCTTTCCTGGAAAAGGGGGTGAGGAGGGAAGACAGAAGGCCTGAATTATGTATGGAGGAAGGATGGTCAGAAAGAGCGAGAGTAGGAGAGAATGGTTTTGCCACAAACTATGAAAATATAAACATGAATGTGAGGTATTTGATAAAAATGGTACTTGGTGCTTGGTAGCAAATTTGGTAAAAATGATTTTAAAAAAAGACTACTTGTTCCTATTTGTATCATTATAAGGTTAGGTTTAAAAAATCTTGTTTTCAATCCAAGAGTTGTACAAATGTAAAATGCAACATACTCCTTAAAGAACATATTGTAACAATAAAACACTTTTCAAACCAGCCCTTTTATCTCACCCATCAAAAATCTTACCAAGCCTAGAATACAAAGAAAGGAGAAAATGTCTTTTATGACAGTAACAGAGCTAAATATCCAGGTGATAAGCTACCTTTTCTGTCTGTTTAGCCTGTTTTTGTTTGTTTTTCTTACAGTTTTTAAGGAGACATCTTACAAAAATTAGGAAGCCATTCCATCCTTTGGATGAGAAATAGGCACACAACATTTATCCAGCTTTGTTACGTTCTTATTTCCCATGAAGTATATATAGAGGAGAAAAAGTGTCTATTCAAACATGTCAGCAATTTTTAGGGTATTATCTGTGATGGAAGTGTTATAGATTCCTTGAGGAAGCACTTTGCATCACATTTCAGTTTGAGAGTCTTTTCAGTAGCATTTTCTTAAATATTTTTCTAGTAACAGCATTAGGGTTAAGGCATATGGGAAATATGGTCTTCCTGCCCATTTGAGAAATGTTGCTCTTTGGTGGCTCTGAACTGACTTTTTGGTCCTTATTTTCCTTTTGAAAGTGTTTGGTCACGGGGATTAAACAGTCCTTCTGTTTTCTGGACCTTTTCATCCTCACCTTTTGCAGTAAATCTCCGTGAAGATTTCCAGAAAACCTAACTCAGCCCAATGACCCAAAACAGCTTCTCAGCTAACAACAGATCTTGAAATGTGAGCTTATGCCATGAGGTCTTTTGGAAGCTATATTTTGAGAAACCTATGAACAAGAGGTGCTCTGTACTATATTATTTTGGGGTCATTATAGGAAGAGATGCTGCAGAAGGAAATAATGCCCACAGTTCTGCTCTGCTGACAAACCTGCCTCTACTAAGGAGTCACTGAAGCATGGACCCACTCAACACTGGGCAGTCATGGGGTGACCCTGGCAGTCAGGCTGTGTTCTGGGTACCTTCCAGCTTCTCAGCAGCTTGAAATATGGTTAACCTGATGAGTTTTCTGAAGAAAAGTGGGAAAAGTGAATGATGCCAAACCTCAAAAGAAATAAAATGCCCATAGTTCTAAGTTGCATTTACATCCTTTGGAAATACAACTTCCTGCATTGTCATTTTACCTTCAGGAACCTCCACTTCGGAAAGGAGAGCTTACCTTCTGATCCATGAAATATATGATGATGGATGACCATGAAAATGTGTTCTGCTGGACATGATTGTTTCCCTGAGTAAGCAGACCATGTATTGGCCTTCTGCAGTATTCACAACTGGCTTGCACCCAGATTTTTGCACATTTTGGGAAAGTGACTGTAGTCAGGATCAAACTTGATTCTCCCTGGGGTGCTCATTGATTTCACCTTCCTGCCAGTGGCAGGGCTTGTTGCCTGAACTTGCTCTGGAATCTCTGTCAGCTGGTTTGTTGGGAGAGAAACCAATGTATTGCTGGGAGATGGACAGGTCCTGCAGATAGATGCATTTCTGGGTTCTCCTTAAAAAGCAGAATTGTGCTGGCCCAGCTCATATTTTTCTGGGTCTCTGTCACAGGAATGCAATGGACACCTTTGTGTTCTGTCCTGGGTTTTTCAACAGTATTGTCCTATAGTTCTTGTACAATCAGACATACTATAATCTAATCTAGAGCTCATTAGGGCCTGAGTTTGCAGTCCCTGCCCACAGAAAGTGTCCTCTCATTTGCCAGCCACAGGGAAATCTCAGTCACAATCTCACAGCTTTGTTTCTCTCAGGTGCCCTGAAACTGTGGGTAATTTCATGGGCAGCTCTTGTTGAGAAAGGGTGCAACAAAAAACAAAGGAACAGGAGGTGGTTGTTAATGGAAAATTTCCCCTGATGAGAAAGGTCACCAATAGTCTCTGTTCTTCACAAATTTCCCCAATTTATAGAATGTTAAACCACTATATATAAAGGCACATAGTGATAGGACAAGGGGTAATGGCTTTAAAGTGAAATAATGTATATTTAGATTAGATACAAGAAAGAAATCCTTCACTACAAGGGGAGCGAGATAGTTGAACAGTTTGCCCAGAGAAGTTGTGGATATACCCTCCCTGGAAGGGTTCAAAATCAGGCTGGATGGGGCTTTGAGCAACCTGGTCTAATGGAAAATGTTCCTGCTTCTATTCCCAGACCACATCCACCCTTCCACCTCACCCGCTAATGCAAGGCTAGTTGTATGCTATATAATATTCTCACTAACCACAAGCTCTTGCATGGGATGACCAGAAAAAGTTGAGAAACTGGAATAGTCCTTTTAATGTATATAGATGTATTTACATATAGATTGTACTGTATTTTTTTTTTTTCCAAAGTTTTAGGGATTACATTCCTTGCTGCTGGGGAGCATTTATTACTAGCAAATAACACAGGCAAGATGCTTTATCCTTGCTGCAACTTTGCAGTCCTGAGTCTATAATTTAAAGATAGACCTGTTGCTTTCAGTTTGCAGATACTGTGCAGATTTTCCTCTTAGGCGTTATTATAACTTCGCTTTTCTTTGCTGGATGTGTTGCAGTTTCTGTTTAATCTATTTCATCATGTGGATACTGTTTGTCATCTGCACAATTTTTTACTAGGTCTTACGGTCTAGAAAAAAAAGAATCTTAAAGGGAACACATGCATTTTTAAGCAATTACATATTATTAATTAAACGCTTAACATATTTTACACCAAATTTGCTTTTAGAGAGTGATCTCCCAGAGAGAGCTAACAGTTCTCAGGATTTCTGCTGTCAGCAATCCTCTGATCCTTCAAATCCTAGCTGGTTTGTATGTCCAAAAACTTTTTTGTCTTTCCCTAGAACAGCTAGACTTTCAAGAAGTAACACTACCTCACTACATCTTGATGAAATAACATCTCAACAGAAAGAACACCAGTCGTTCTGGAGGATAATCACACCTTGGGGCTCTAACACCTTTTGCTCTCTCTCTGCAGAAGTGTCTCATAGTCACAATGAAGTCTATCCCTTGCAGGGGTCTTTGGGCACCATCACATCCCAGACGCTAATAATTTTTATTTACTTTGTTCTGGAGCCTGCAAGACTAGCAAAGCTCAGTCAAGAAGAGAACACAGAAATCCTTCTGACAGGGTTTGCTTTATGTAGTACTAGCAGCCATGCAAAGCAGCAGATCATAAAAAACTCATTTTCATTTTTACTCCACCTTCTCTTCGAATAGCTCATGTAGACTTTCAACCATGAATGAATAATATCTAACATTTGCTCTTTGAAGTAAATATTATTATCCCTGTATATGAACTTGAAAATGGACTACATATTATTAAGTAACTTTACCAGGCATGCATCAGAACTGCTTCAATCAGAAAAAAACCCACTTTTTTTTCCAGTGGGAAATCCAGTCCTGGATTTTGAATCAGCAAGATCATGTTTGATAGGAACAAACAATTTATTTTAGAGTTAGAGAAAAATAGTTACAGACATTTGAGATGGAAGCAAACGTTATTTCCTTTTCTCTCCACACTTCAATGTTGGATAATTTTCAGTAGAGGAAATCAAGCTCTAAAATACAAAACTTTTCACTCTAACAAAACAAAGATACTTTCTAGATATTAATCTTATACTGTCTTCTATTTAGATCATTGAACTACATCAAAGCCTGGTAAGATACAGATGCATCATTGTATTTCACTCTACCAAGGAATCTGATTCCCTGATTATTTACCCAGGAAATTGCAGCTAGATTGTGTAAATCGGTCAGGTTAATTTAGTGTTAACACGAGGAAATACCTTTACATGAGAAAAAAAGAAAACAAAAAATAAGTGCATTTAAATAATTTTTGCCTCGAGCATGTAATGGATCATGTACAGTGAAAGCAAAGGTCAGACTGGGCTGGGAAAGACAAGAATGATGAGAGCATCTTCAGAAGAGAGAAGAAATCTGGGACAGAAAATAAAAGATGTGGGAGAAAATGAATGGATAAGAAGTCAAAGGAGAAAGAAAGATCCGAAGGGATGCAGTAAAAGACTGGGAAATGGAGAAGAATGGGTCCAAGGAGCAGCACAAAGAGACCTTACCTGCTAGCTGAAACTGGCTTCCAGTGTGGTGGCCACGGAGCAAGCCTGCTGCCATGGCTGGCAATGCCCTGCCAGCCCCCAGCACCCAGGGAGTGAAACCAATCCGTGCAGGTAGTTGCCTTAAGGGTGCAACGTCACTGCCCAACAGTGAAACCACTTCTTCAAAAGTGAGGGCCCGAGACCTGCCACTGAAGGAAACGGCTGTGGGCTGGGAAGAGGGCCTCTCTGGGGGCCAGGGAGCGTCTTCATTCTGTTGGAGGATGCCTCTGCCAAGCCAAGCATTTGCATCCACTGTGGCTGCACAGTCCTTGTCTGGTTCTTTAGCCTTTCACTCACACTTCTACAAAAAAATATTTTCTGAAGTAAATTTGGTACAGCTGACTTTTTGCTGTCTCACTTCAATTGGTTTTTTTGAAGCAATTATAATTTCTGCTTTCATGCACCAGCAGTCTGCGTAATTTCACTGGGTGTCAATGAGGGCAAGAACGAGTGGTGTTGCCAAGCAAAAGAGCTCAAAAAATAATCCAAACAAAATGTGCATGGCACCATGGGGATACCATGCTGTATCTATCCTTGCAGGCCAAGAGAGGCTTCCCATGCTGGGTGAGCACTTGGGTCTGCTGGTGACAGAGAACCTGCTGTGGTCACCTCCAAAAACAGGGGGCTGTCACCCAGCTGGGAGTGGGTTTGCAATGTGGGGCTGTATTTACTCAAGGGGGAACAGGGAACTAGCACTGCCTGCAGAAGGTTCAAACTGAACTACAGCTGCTCTGAAGTAGTTTCACAGATGACTTGTCTAGTGGATAAAAATAGAGACCTCCAGGCTCACCCTCAGATGCGAGCCTCTAGGGACATGGTCTGTTTGCCCTCAGCCTGTCCTTGCCTGCTGTCTCCTTGGAGAGTAACACTCCAGGACCTCATTGCCATCTGGTCACTGGTGTGTAAAGGGTCAAACAAGCTGGCCTGTGGCTCAAGTTGCTTGTTCCAGAGAGGTTCCCCAGTTTGTACCAGGACAGTACGCTGCAGAGGGGCAGGCACATCTTCCCAACTTCCATGGACATGAGTTTTAGACCTCAGGCAGAAAGTGAATTCAGTTCTAAGGGATAAACTGGCTCATATTCTCCAGGATTCCCCAGGATATACTGGGGGATTCTTATGAATCATTCAGCTGTTGTATTTTTACTTGCTAGAGACTAGGCATCTGTTCTGCAATTGCACAGAACCTGAATAAAAATAATTTCTAAGCAAATAAATTCAGTGTCAGTAAGGTGGTCTCAGAAACTTGCCAGAGATTTTATAT
>VYZU01016841.1:0-17960 GCA_013401355.1 Ceyx cyanopectus | reverse complement strand
TCCCGGTTACAAAATTATAACACTGTGACTAAATTTGATAAACAAAAATCATTAGGGGTTTACAGTATGGATTTTCATCTTAATGAGAGTTAACATCTTTAGAACAAAATGTTCAAAGCTGCAAGACATATGCTGAACATGTGTACACACGTTAAGCTTTGAAAGCACTTAAAAATGTGAGAATGAGTAAAGCTCATGTTACCCTTGATAAATGTCAGCTGTCAGGCATCACAGCCCAATACACACTATTTTTTTCCCCAAACTAAAGCCCAGAAAAATGCAATTTTTACTTCACCAGTTGAATATAATGCATTATACATGGCAATATCTACTCAAGGTCAAAAGTTTAGTTTTTTTAGATTTTAACTTCCAAAGCAGGGTATTGTTGCACAGACAAACTTCTGTCAATTTCATCACACTGAAATTGACAGAAGTATTTCTAAAAATCTCTGGTAAATTCACATTCATGCTCTAATACACATGTTCTACCACAATGGACACATTCAACTTTAAACCAAGTCAAAAGTTACATGAAAGGGGAAAAAGTGTTTCTTATATCCACTACCAGTTCTGCATTTTTTCAGTTCAATTGCACTTGAACGTTCTCTGCTGTAGCAAATCACTCATTATACAATTCTATTTTTATCTTGCAGAATTAGCCCAAGAAACTGAGCAAGGTCTTGGAACACCATCTGTACAATAAAAGGGTGGGGTAGGGATCAGATTGGCAGAACTTTCCATTAAGAAACATTACTTTTTAATGTGACATAAATACATCAAACAACCCGATCTACAGGGTAGTCCACTTAAAACCTGTACACTTCCAAGCTCCCCCACTGGAAACCACATATCATTCATCATTCTGTATTAAAACAAACAAGCAAACAAAACCACACAGAAAACCCCAAACAAACACAAAAACAACAACAAAACCCACACTACTTACTATGCTACCATTATCATGCTAAACAGTGAAATCTACTTCAGAACCTTCCCTATGATTACCATGTTAACAAGCAGGTTCTTCTTCCACAGCTCAGTTTGAAGCACTGTGACAGCCTTTCATGAATTTTTATTAAAAGTATTAGCTAGTTTTCCTGACCGTGTTAAAAGCTCATTGCATTGAAAGATCATGAAATACCCAGGTCATATCAATGCCTTTCCCTCTCTGTGTTTAAGTAGCAAGTATTCTGATCCATAGAAAGTCCATATACCTCTATTGGGAGTTCGATGAGCAGTTACCATTGGTATAAGAGTGGTTCGGTTAATTCAGTGACAACTATCACCATAGCCTGTAAGAAACACTAAGAAGTACTTGATGTAATATTTTATCTTCACTGGGTAGGAGAGGCTTTCACCTGAGCATGTTTATTATGCTCGAAGAGAAAGGTACAGTAAATGTGAGTTTTCCTATCAGAAGACCTGAATTTCATTAGAACTGGTTCCCAAGTTATTTAGAAACATAGATGTGCACTGTACACAGAGCCAAGGAAAACAGATAAAGTATCTCTGCTCAACAGATACCTTTTAAGAATGTTCTGGTACTACAGTTTGTATTAAACCTAGTATCTGAATTGAAGCAAATCCTATTTAAGATTATTATTCTAGTCTAATTGATTTTTTTCTAAGAATGTCAATAATCAATCTACAGTGTTCACTTTAAAAAAAATTAAAACTCCACACACGTACTAATTTATAGTCGTAAGCAATCTAAATGTTCTTTCATCAACCCCACTGAACACCAGTGTTGTAAAAATAGAACAGCTGAAAACAGTGGCAATTGAACTACTAAACTTACTACAACAACTGCATTCTCTGTGGAAGGTAAACATCAAAATAATCCTTGAACTGCAAAAGAGAGTATAAGCACTAATCAGAGCAAATCGTTGAGCTTGAGCAGAATACAAAATCCTTCAGGCATTTTATGGCATAAAGAAGCATCTGAAGTATGAAAAAGCCTCCTGCACGTTAAAGGTCTAGTGTTCATTGCATTGTCTCTGAAAGAAGCTACTAAAACACTGTCTTAGGTCTGATAGTTTATAGACTAAAAAAAAAACAAAAAACAACAACAAACCAAACAAACAACTTTAAAGCACCTTTATGAAAGGCTGGATTTTTAAGGATTGAACTTCAAAGACAAATTTGAATCTAGCAAAGGCTAATTTTGCTTTTATAGACAACCAAGTCAACATTTTCCGAACTTTCTGAGCCAATGAATGACCTTCAAAGCTTCTCAGAAGCGACCCTGAAACTTTTTGAAACCATTAACTGAGCACTATGAAGACAGCAGTAGGAGTGGACTATGTAAAAGAGTAACAGACTGTAAAAGCAAGCAACAAAGACAACTGCAACTTAGATACTACTAGAAAGCTCAGAAATGTCTTCTGAAAAAAATACATCATTAACATTTATATTATGTACCTATAGAATAACAAGACAGCAAGAGAATGGATATTTCTTTCAAGTAAAGATAACATTCCTGGCACTAACATGTTCATTATCAACACCTGGTTGCCACAGAAACATAGAATTCACCATGTCCCATCATGGCAGAGCCTTGCTATATGTATTCGGTACTGAAAAAGGCTGAATCTACCAAAGAGAGGTTTTAGCTTCCAGAAATCAGTAGGAAACTAATGAATACCACAGAATATCCTCATAAACTATAACTAAAAATATTCTCCTGTTTAAAAAATACAAAATTATTTTTATTATAGTAACTTGTCTGATATTATGTGCTTGCTACATGATTTTTTTCTTTATTAATTTTTAATGGCTTTGCTATTCATTTAACAGGATGTCCCCATTGACCCCCCCAAATCACAAAAGATTCCAGTCTGTTCTTGTGTGTGATGCTCTGTTATGCAGCTTCTGAAAAACTCAAATGTTTATTCTCTCTTCAAATGTTCTCTTCTGCTCAAGCTTAAACAAAATTAATATTGATCTTCATTTTCTTAATTTCCAATTTTAGGATATTTCAAAATGAGATTCCTTTCAGTGAAACCTCAATTTCTAATCCTGTCACAGCAACATGTGAGCAATGTTGACACAGGACCCAGGAGGAGGACATTACAAGGTGCTAGAGAATCAAGGTGAAAAAAAAAACCTCGCCAAAACAAATCTAAAACAAAGCAAAATAAATGCTTTTCTTACTTCAACAATATTGAGGAGCAAAGAAGGGGCATGACAGCTTTTGAAATAACAAATCTAATGAGCATTCTATACAAGAATCTGGAAAAAGAGAAAAAAAATAGAGGCATTAAAAAATATATATATTGAATATGTTAATAAGCATTCATACAAAACTGCAGAAATTAGTATTATCAGAAAACATAGCTATGTATATAGGTATTTTTCTTATGAAAATATTGATAGATCAGATTAAAAGGATACTGTCACCATTACAGAGCTTGCAATTCCCCTTCCTCCTCCATTTGCATAGACAGGATAATTTAGTTTTGCCCCTCAATTTATAATTATATTAAATAAGCATCAAAGAAAAAGCAACATTATTTCTCCTCTGTAAGACATTAGAAATTCTTCCTTCAAATAAAATAAATGTTTTGCAATTGTTCAGTACAAACAGCCCTTTTCCCTGTCTAAGACAGACAAAGCTTAGCTAAAAAAAAAAATTTAGATAGGCATCACTAATTTTCCAATTCTCTATCACATCACAGCCCTGAGGTTTATTATAAAAGAACGTCTGTTATAGTGCTGGAAACAGGAATGTGTTTAAGTAGTAAAATCCAAAATGAAAAATACTCCTCCTTTATTTTCACAGCATCATTATCAAAAGACTAGGAGAGCATGTGGAGCCAGTGAGACAAAAGACATACCAGTTTTGCTGGCATACAGTTTTTGCTCTGAATCTATTTCTATTTGCCAGATCATTGATGATCAGGGCATTCTGTATTTGTACCTCGGAGCTAAAACTGTCTACTGTAAGGATTATGGTATTACTGTTTTTATAAGGATTACTGTACTGTGCTTTTCATTTATTTATCTTGAAGAAAACTGTCCATTTCTAACTGCCATGCAATTGTAGAGAGCAGTCAACAGGCATGGTGTAGTGATACAGCACGAAGAACCTTTGACACCACAAACTGTAAAGCTGATTGATCCCTTCTCTTGTCTTACCCTTCCAGAGCTAGACTTCAGGAGGCAACCAGCCACACAGACACCTACATGCCACTAAGGTGCCAATGCAAGTTATGGAGCACTTCAGCCAGTCCTCTGCCATCCTCCATCTGTTCAGAGACTGGGTCTCTCTGCTATTATAAATTAATGTCCTGCTTTGACAGCCTGACAGATTATACTGTTTATTATCCTAAAGAACATGCACTATATGCTAAATAAACATCAGAAACAAAGTTTAGAGAAATCAGAGTTTGTGATGAGCTAGGATAGATAAAACCACCTTTCCAGAACATACACAAAAAGCTGAATGTAAATGGCAGACAGGGTTTTCTACATTAGCATAGGGCATTTCTTTGAGGAATCCTGTCCTGTCCTATCCCCACTTCCCAAGAACACCAACAACCTAAAACAAGTTTTAGACTCTGCTTGGAAATAAAGCAGGCTATTCTGAAAAGACTGCAGAGTAAAAATATTCTGGTCTGCTGCTTCAGTAGAAATCAGTAAGGAAAGCTACTGGTTACTATCCCCACAGCTGGAAAACTAAGACTTTAGCCTACAACAGAAGCTAGGAAAATTTGGATAGTAGGGAACATCAACCCAGAAACGTTTATGAACAACAGCTATATAGATAATGCAACCTACAGAGATTATGAATGAATAAAATCCTTTCAGCTATAGCAGACAATCCCTCTATCAACCCCATTTTTCAAGAAAGTGCAGAAGGCAAAACACAAGTTGCAGCAGGAGGCTGTTTCACTGACATCTCACCACTTTTTTTCTATCTCAAAGCCACTACACTTTCTACATACTGCTTTGTATGCTAAAGGGAAAAAAAATCCCAAATAAAATAATAAAAAAGCACAGCCAAAAAAACAACCAACCACCAACAAAAAGAAAACACAACCCAAACTTTTAGACACTGATACATTAACTTTGGTGACAGAGAAACAAAACTTCGTGTATATACACATATGGTTAAAGGAATTAGTACGTCTGCAGCTTGATTTTTTATGTTGTCTCTATTCATCTTGCTACATCATAACAGCTTGTAAAAGAAATTACAAAAATTATAATGCTAGCAGGGAAGGTGAAAAAAATAACACATTATTTTGTTTTGCTGCCTTAAGATATTGGTGCTAAAAGCCTGCTCCTAGGCTAGAGCAAAACTGGACCTGAAAGTTGGTTGAAAATATTTTGAAGACCTCTAGATCCGACTGATGTATTTATCAGAAAAGTTATATATCTATATGCAACTCAGCTCTTCAGAAGGGGATTTAGATTCCCAAAACACAACCCATTACTGTTGCAGAAGTTCACTCATCACTGGAGGTCTGCAACAAGGATGGACAGGACAGCTTTGAGATTAAACTACTGTGGAAAAAGTAGAGAAAAAACTACTCATTGAATCTCATGATGAAACACCTGGACTGCAGATATTTTCATTACCAGCTGAAATAAAATAAAAGCAGAGAAGATAGAGATACAACTGTAACATTTCAAAACAAAACAAGAGTTACAGCTACTACAGGTCTACTCTTTTTCAGCACCATTGGTGAAAGTGGAACCGCTTTAATACGAGATCCCGCTCACCATGCAATTCCATGATCAAAGCTGGGAGACAATGGTGGTAAGTTTGCAGAAATACGAAGCACACCACAGAAGTATCGAAAATCTCTGCAAAATAATGTTCTAAATTGAAAGACTGTGCTCTAGAGCTTCCTCTAAATCATCTTTCTATCCGTCAGTAAAACATCACGATGAAACTGCTTACACAAGTAAACATCTTGGCATAAACATTTCTCAATCAAAGATTTGAAATCTTTATGCAGGAGAAAATTCTAAGAGGGCACCTCAAAGTTGCTGGCAATTCCCCCAGAGATGTAACCAAAATCTACTCCGAATAAACACACAGAGTAAAACACTACAGAACTCTACAGTTTATTTTCAGCCTGTGACCGCTCATTTAACAATTTTTAGTCATAAAATGCATTGGCAGTATCCCTGGAAACCCCTCTTCCTGGCCCTTTTCAGTAGAAGTAAAGGTTACACTGGGGATTTTCTCATGATCGGCCATTAGTTCTGATTACTAGCCTTCAATAACAGTCTCCCAAAAGTAAAATACTTTGAAGTTATAGGATTTACAAATCTGGTGACGTTTGTGTTTCTTTTAGCTTAAGAGTCAGCATTCATTTTTTTCCCCGTTTCCCACCCTACCACTGGCACATGCATTAGTATTTTTAGAGATCACCGATTTTTAACACTAAAATACATGTAAACCTAATGTTAAAACGGTGAAGGCTTTCAGAAAAGCCTTTAAATCATGTTTCAGAAATGAAGTTCACAAGTAATTCCTAGTTTTAACAGTTGTTACTCTTGTGTCCTTTAGAAGAGCATTTACTCCGTTTCACTGATGATAAGCACTATGATTTGCAGCTTCGCTGTGAAGGCAGCCGAACTGCCATGAAACGGACAATGAGAAGCAGACAGGACACACACAGGCGCAGGGAGGACAGAACAAAGAATCACAGGGAGTGGGTTAAAATAAACTATATTTATTTCCAGCTAGTCTTCCCAAGCCGCTGCTTGGGAAGACTAGCTGGAAAAAAACAGGGAGGCCACCAACTACCATGACAAGCGCATGTTTCTTTTGCAGTTGCAATGAGAATTGCACACAAGAGGGGGCAGGGGATCTGCTATTAATCATATTATATTCATTGTTCCCTTGATGCTGCTGGCAATGCTTCAGGAGACTCCCTCAATTCCCAGATAAAGCTGCAGCGAGAACAGCAGCGCTCCGAGAACAGCCCACACCGCACCTTCACAGTCTTGTCCTACTGTGCTAACACTGCCGTAAACTAAACACTTCTTAACCACTGAACTGATTTATTTTTTAAAAAATCAAATCACAGCAGCTGAGGGTTCGTCCCCACCCTAATCTCTCTGGAAAATGAACACTCTGGATAAATCCGATGAAACTATTTGCAAGAACAAGCCACTAGAGAGGTGAAAACATCAGCCAGAAGTAGTCAGGAATCAAGTTTCTTTGTTGAGGAAGAGTTTTGAATGTTATCTCTAAGTAAGGTGCTGAGTGACTCCTTGATTAAGTGGCACTTAACATTCAGCAAGTTTAATGTTCCAGCAAGAACAGCAGGCCGATACCTGTGCAGGGGAGTGGGGGAGGGAGAAAACGGCAGCTGATGGAGTAAAGTAACCAAGTCAGCTATTCTTTTGTCAGTGAAAAGACAAGACACGTTTAAGGGGAAAGAAACGTGGATTAACTAAGTCTCGTATTAATACTTCATTGAAAATGTAATGCTGCTTTAATGTGCCTGGTTTGGCAAAGCTACAGAGGGAAGGTGATTTTTTTTTACCACAGATATTTTTTTTTTGTTGCTACAAACTCGGCATAGTATTGAAGTGACACACACTCTAATTAGGTTCAGAATTTGTTAGGAATTTTTATTGGGGTAGGGTGACTAACATGGGCTACCATGATCCTCTGACGCTTTGTAAGTTAGAAATGAAGTTCAGCTGGCAGTCTCCCAGACTGGAAAAAAATATATTCTTCTGGCTAAGGAAGATACCAAATAACAGGAAAAAGGTACACTTAGGTAGATGTGTTTACTACACCAACTTATTAACAAAGTAGTAATAATGACCATGGTATATTTCTAAATAGAAATAGATTCAGAGCAAAATGAAAAAATTTCTATGTTGGATTTCAGACCGGAGAAACCACTTCAATTTCCCCCCCGCCCCCCGTTATGAAGCAGCAGAGCTCCTGCAGCCAGCGTGCCCGGTGACTCATCCTGCCTTCCCCACTTTCTCATTAGCCCTGCTAGTCAGCATCCATTTGCTGGGGCTGTTGTTTTCAACCACACAAAAACCATCTTGGAAGGTGAAAGATGGACTCCTCCTTGTTTACTGACCAGAGTTTCTAGAACGGAGCTGGTAGTAGCATTTGGGGCATATTCCAGCTTTACCGTTAGCTGGACACGCAAACTACTGGCTTGTGCTTGTCCTCCCCCTCCCTCGGAGAGGCTGCATGCGGCACGGCACGATCACAGAGAATAAATACAGGAAAAGGGGGGGCAGAAAAAAGCCCTCTGCTCTTGGCAAGGGGAAGGCGTTCCACAAGAACTGCTACAAGGTCAAAAGTTTACCGTGGTTTCAATTTCACCTTTCCGCAGCCAATGAGCGCGCAGCGGCTCCAGACAGAACCGCGGGCGGCAGCGCGGCCCTTAACTCCTTCCGAGCCGAGCCGGGCCCGCCGCGGCACCGAGCCGGGGAGCAGCCGGCGCGGAAAGCTCCGGGGCTCCCCTTCGCCTCCAACAACGTACAGAAACAGAAGAGAGCCCTGCAGCCTCCTGCGAGCTGAGCGGTCCTTTTCGTATGAAAATTAGAGGGAGCCGGAGCTGTGCGTGCGCAGTACGGCAGGGAGCCGAGGGAAGAGCTGCAGCAATGGGTCCCCTTAAACCTCATCTTACTTCTAAAGCAGGGCAGTGATCTAAAGAGCAGGGCTGGCGCTGGGCAGCAGCAAAGCAGCACTGAACAGGGGAGCGGTGAGAGAGAGCAGTGAGATCGTGCTGGCAAACAGGAAAGACTGACCTTGCGAAAGGGGAGGAAGGGGAGAACACCAGCACGGAGTTGTCGGAAAGGATTCTGAATGTGGATCCAGAGCCGCAGTGATTTACTTGGCTCGTAGTCAGACAGGCAAATAGCATTGCCCTGGCAGCTCAAGGAGTTGGTTGGGCAGCTCAAGGAGTACTCCTGCCCACAGTCCATCGCCCACACTACCATTAAAAATATTCTCCTTCAAGATGTTGATGTCAGAGCAAGTCATTCTCCAGCTACTCCAAGGATGGAGTGGACATTGTGGCTCTTTAGTACAATAACTGTCAGCTCTTCAGAGTCTTTCACGGGGGGTGGAGGGGTGGAAGTAAAACCACCCCAGAAGAACAAAATTGGATGGGAGACGTTTGTTTTGCTTTGGCACAGAAGAAAACAAAACCCAGAAAACAACCCAAACCAAACCAACACAATATGGCTCCTAGTCTCCACTCATTTTAAGATTAGAGCTAGAGGAAGAGCACAGAACAAGGCTTCTTGCTCCACTGTGTGCCCCTGTTCTGTATCAATAGTTCCCAGTTCTGTTGTCTCCTCATCAGTAGCTCTGGTTTAAAATTTTAACTGAGATAATTAAGATTTGAACTTTCCATATAGTCAAAATACCATCATTAGCAATGTACAGCAACAATTGACTCAGTCCATGGTGACTGATTCCAAGATCTTTGCTGGGACCAGCTTTATTCTCCGAGACTGATGAAAACGCTGGCAGCAGGACATACTGAATGACACAAGCTATGATTGTGCTTTGGCATCCACTTGATCTTGGAAAGTCAGTGTCAACTACACTTAAGCATGTGGAATAACAGATTTATCACCCTTTCACTGGCCTTGCAGACTATGGGGGAAAAGGACTAAAACACTCTAAGTGAAGATGTGGGTGAAGAGCTCTCCATTTGCTGCAGTGACAACATAATGTGAGACAGCATAAGGAAGTGTATAAAGCATGTAGTTAAGGAAAATTCAGTAGTGAAGTAACCCAAGAGTATGTTCAACAGAGCAGAAAGGGATAGGGTTACACAGAAATCTTGAATGATTAGCAACTCTAACTTGGTATCAAATAGAGCAGCAAATAATTGCATACATTTTCAAGGTAAACAACATGGAATTAGACCATTCGAAAACATGCAGAACTCAAGTCTTCTCACTTGAGAAGATGCATGTTAGCATACTCAGATCTCCAACACAATGCAGAAAGAATGACCAGAGTCTGAATATAATTGTGAAGATGTTAAATGACTAAAGTCATTGACATGCAGAAAATTTATGCTGAAGCTGTCAGTTAAAGCAGAACTTAGTTTTCCAAACCCTGAAACCAACCAGATGGTAGATTGTTCAAGACAACGCACATGACAACCTAAGGGGAAAAAACCCCACATTAGTCAGGTGGCAACTATTACTAATTCTTCAGAAATATGCAGTTTGAAAATTGGTACATAATCCTACCCCAGAACCTTAAAGGCTTTCACAGCACTTTGTAATGATGAAAGATACTCTGCTCTCAGCCTTCTCAGGTCCCAAAAAGGACAAAGACCAACAGCTACACACACTGGAAATACTGCCAACAATCTTCTAACTCAATTCACAAAATAGTTTTAGGCAAGATAATAATGCAGAACTCTTAAACCCACTTCAGGAATAGTGAACCACTCGACTGAAGAAGAGCCAATGAAAAAGAATTTGCAGCTAGTGGGCAAGGTCAAACAGCGATTCTTGAAGAGGCACAGGTAGAGCCTCTCTCAACCTATGCAAATAGCAGCTCAATATAGATACTATGAGGTTAAGTTTAATGCCTTGAGAGCTGCTAACAAAATATGTAGGGATTAAAATCCATGAAGTCAGAAAGCTAAAGATGTCATGAGAATCTTAGCTGATAATATGCCCTACTAGAAAGGGCACTTTTCTACTCTAGTTCAAAAATGGTAAAACATCAATTAAAATGTTACCAAATAATGCTGTACTTTCATAGCTTAGCTAAGCATAAATGCAGTTTTGCCAACAGAATTTAAGATTTAACTGCATATATAAAAAATCTATTTTCCTCTCAGCAAAAAGAGCAGTTTGCTTTTGTTTTTACCTTCTCTAAATACCATGTCATTTTAGAGAAACTCTTTTAAATTGAAGTGTCATAAATAAATTCGTTTTTTATAAGATGGCCTCATTTTAAAAGAAAATGGATGCTATAAAATTTTACATTAAGTCAGCATGTTACCAAGAAGCTTTTCTGTGTGTTCTGAATTTGATTAATACAAGCCAAGGTCACTTCCTGAAAGATGCCTACCACTGCAGCTGCAGCAAATCGGGCTCCTCCAGCTCGAGGGCTGGGGGATGGGAAGGCGACACGAGCGATTTCTAACACTGTCTCCAAAAATACACTCATTGCAAAACCTGAGTAATAGTTAGATGTGTTTACTAGATCACCACAATTAACCTATTAAAAGGTTGAGTTTTTATAATCATGTTTTCAAGATTAAAAAAGAAAAAACAACTCATAATGGTGCACCAGCATGTCTGCAAAAAGAGACTAATTCTGAAACCCCTTTACTAAGCTTCATGCAATTCCCTTGAAAATGTAATTGATTATTTTTCATATGCTTTATTATGCAGCTCATAAAGCTAGTAAGAGACTGCCCTTGAATTAACAGTGTCTCAGTCATACTGAGACTGTGAGGCTCCACCCAGGCAGGCTACGCTATGTTCTATTCTGAAGCCATTTAGGAAAAACATATTTCAGGAAAGCATGCAAGCTCTTTCCACAAGGCTAAAGCATGCATTTTTTTTCCAGTTTCTCAAGACTCTATCTACTGTTTACAAAACTAGTTAAAAATCAGCTGTGTTCACCTGCCATTTTAGAGATTATTTTTAAAATATGCCGTATTTGCATTATGAACAAGGCCAGTTAAATTTATTCCATTCCCAGACACAGTTAAAGCTTATAGATCATGAAAATAAGACCCATATCTAACAGGAGACTGCATGATTTTTTACTTTTTGTGTACACAAATAAAGATTCTACCATTTGAGCAACAAGGTGACGGGGGGAAGGTGTGGAGGAACAGGTTGCTGAAAAACATTTTAAACCACACACCAACACACATTTCCAGAAGGGAATCTGTTAGTCTAGGAAAGGAGCCCCAGTTACTTTATTTATGAACACACACACACTCAATACACTTCATCTTTAGAACAGCATTGACACACCCAACATTGCAACTGAAGTTTCATACCAGGCTAAAATTAGGAGGATCAGCTAAAGAAAAGTAAATTTTGACAAACTNATGTTCAACAGAGCAGAAAGGGATAGGGTTACACAGAAATCTTGAATGATTAGCAACTCTAACTTGGTATCAAATAGAGCAGCAAATAATTGCATACATTTTCAAGGTAAACAACATGGAATTAGACCATTCGAAAACATGCAGAACTCAAGTCTTCTCACTTGAGAAGATGCATGTTAGCATACTCAGATCTCCAACACAATGCAGAAAGAATGACCAGAGTCTGAATAAAATTGTGAAGATGTTAAATGACTAAAGTCATTGACATGCAGAAAATTTATGCTGAAGCTGTCAGTTAAAGCAGAACTTAGTTTTCCAAACCCTGAAACCAACCAGATGGTAGATTGTTCAAGACAACGCACATGACAACCTAAGGGGAAAAAACCCCACATTAGTCAGGTGGCAACTATTACTAATTCTTCAGAAATATGCAGTTTGAAAATTGGTACATAATCCTACCCCAGAACCTTAAAGGCTTTCACAGCACTTTGTAATGATGAAAGATACTCTGCTCTCAGCCTTCTCAGGTCCCAAAAAGGACAAAGACCAACAGCTACACACACTGGAAATACTGCCAACAATCTTCTAACTCAATTCACAAAATAGTTTTAGGCAAGATAATAATGCAGAACTCTTAAACCCACTTCAGGAATAGTGAACCACTCGACTGAAGAAGAGCCAATGAAAAAGAATTTGCAGCTAGTGGGCAAGGTCAAACAGCGATTCTTGAAGAGGCACAGGTAGAGCCTCTCTCAACCTATGCAAATAGCAGCTCAATATAGATACTATGAGGTTAAGTTTAATGCCTTGAGAGCTGCTAACAAAATATGTAGGGATTAAAATCCATGAAGTCAGAAAGCTAAAGATGTCATGAGAATCTTAGCTGATAATATGCCCTACTAGAAAGGGCACTTTTCTACTCTAGTTCAAAAATGGTAAAACATCAATTAAAATGTTACCAAATAATGCTGTACTTTCATAGCTTAGCTAAGCATAAATGCAGTTTTGCCAACAGAATTTAAGATTTAACTGCATATATAAAAAATCTATTTTCCTCTCAGCAAAAAGAGCAGTTTGCTTTTGTTTTTACCTTCTCTAAATACCATGTCATTTTAGAGAAACTCTTTTAAATTGAAGTGTCATAAATAAATTCGTTTTTTATAAGATGGCCTCATTTTAAAAGAAAATGGATGCTATAAAATTTTACATTAAGTCAGCATGTTACCAAGAAGCTTTTCTGTGTGTTCTGAATTTGATTAATACAAGCCAAGGTCACTTCCTGAAAGATGCCTACCACTGCAGCTGCAGCAAATCGGGCTCCTCCAGCTCGAGGGCTGGGGGATGGGAAGGCGACACGAGCGATTTCTAACACTGTCTCCAAAAATACACTCATTGCAAAACCTGAGTAATAGTTAGATGTGTTTACTAGATCACCACAATTAACCTATTAAAAGGTTGAGTTTTTATAATCATGTTTTCAAGATTAAAAAAGAAAAAACAACTCATAATGGTGCACCAGCATGTCTGCAAAAAGAGACTAATTCTGAAACCCCTTTACTAAGCTTCATGCAATTCCCTTGAAAATGTAATTGATTATTTTTCATATGCTTTATTATGCAGCTCATAAAGCTAGTAAGAGACTGCCCTTGAATTAACAGTGTCTCAGTCATACTGAGACTGTGAGGCTCCACCCAGGCAGGCTACGCTATGTTCTATTCTGAAGCCATTTAGGAAAAACATATTTCAGGAAAGCATGCAAGCTCTTTCCACAAGGCTAAAGCATGCATTTTTTTTCCAGTTTCTCAAGACTCTATCTACTGTTTACAAAACTAGTTAAAAATCAGCTGTGTTCACCTGCCATTTTAGAGATTATTTTTAAAACATGCCGTATTTGCATTATGAACAAGGCCAGTTAAATTTATTCCATTCCCAGACACAGTTAAAGCTTATAGATCATGAAAATAAGACCCATATCTAACAGGAGACTGCATGATTTTTTACTTTTTGTGTACACAAATAAAGATTCTACCATTTGAGCAACAAGGTGACGGGGGGAAGGTGTGGAGGAACAGGTTGCTGAAAAACATTTTAAACCACACACCAACACACATTTCCAGAAGGGAATCTGTTAGTCTAGGAAAGGAGCCCCAGTTACTTTATTTATGAACACACACACACTCAATACACTTCATCTTTAGAACAGCATTGACACACCCAACATTGCAACTGAAGTTTCATACCAGGCTAAAATTAGGAGGATCAGCTAAAGAAAAGTAAATTTTGACAAACTGTTGCACTACAGAGAAAACAACAACACTGCTGATTTTGGGCAGGCATCTTTGCCTGAAATAGAAAGATACACTAAAGCATATCATTACCTATGCAGGCACAGCTACATCTGTGGTTAAGGATGCCTAAGATTTTCCATCACAAAAGACTGTTCTAATTCTTCAATGACTCTCTCACATAGCCTTCAGAACTACTTTTTGTGGAAGACTTGCATAAAATTGGCTGAGACATTTAAAAAAAAAAAAGTAGAGAATTCAGCTGAACAAAATACAACCTTTTATTCAGTCCAAGAAGTTAAGAGCTTTAAAAGAGAAACTGATGAAACGTTAGAACAAGTTGCTCCAGCGACGGTATCTGGACAGAAGGTAAGTGCTTTTAAAGTCTTGGAACATGCTCAGTTTTGTTTTAAACCACTTACCAAGACCCTCAAGTATTTTATCTTGCCACATAAGCTTTGTCGTTGCACAGCTCCTCCATGTAGACAGGACAGAACATGCTTTATCACCACAGTATAAAGACCCAGAGCAGCTTCTCTATAAACCTGCCAGCTAGGAAGCAGTTAAGTGCCTGGCAGCACATTAGCCAGGGAACAGGGACATTTTTCTGGGTTATACTGCCCCACCCACAGCATCCACAAAACATGAGGCAGCAGAGTAGGATCAAGGGCTCTGCAAAGGCCACCCTTCCCTCCTCCCCCAGTTGAAACCACGGCCTGGGGGGTCTCAAGCAGCAATGCTCAAATCTGTTGCTGCTACCCCACGTAGAAAACAGGACCTGTCTGGTGACCAAAGTGGTGCTGACCTGCTCTGTGGGATTCCAGATGACAACTGCACTGGCAAACAGAGCAGACATTTCCTTATGCCGAATTATACTATTATTTCCATATGCTTTTTAAAAGCATACAGAACGTTAAACTGAATACTAAGGTTATGAGATAATTTAAAAAACTTATACTATTGTCAACTCCAACTCTCAAAAGTTTTAACCCTTGTTGCACATAATTAAGGGACTGGCACTCATCAGTCAGTTCACAAAAAGACTACTATAGACTTGCTTATGACTGTTGTATCCTCTCCCAAGAGCATTACTATTTCAGCAAGTGTTTGCTTTACTATACAGTGATAGCGAATAGTCTCGTAAATAGAGAGCTCAAGTCTGTCAAGGACCTGTATCCTAACTTGGCCTTTGCCCAGTATGGGTATGGAGGGACTATCAGTGACATTCAAAGTAGGACACAAGGTTTTTTTCCATTAAAGGGTAAACACTGATATATACCATCTTGATTATGGCAGATCACAACTTCCAGTTAAGAATATTCATTTAGAGCAGGTATTTAAATCACTGATTTAACTGTTGAAATTATTTACACCTACCCCTGGAGAGGCACAAGAGCAGGAAAGAAATATAGTCCATATATCACATTTACTTGCTTTAGGCACATTTTACTAGTCCACAGATGTAGCACTTATGGACACTCATTCACGTGTTTGCACAAGAAACAAGCTACCCAATTTATGTCAATAAATACACCATTTTACAGTGTGAGATAATTTAAATCAAGACTCCAGATACATTACCTTTTAAAAAACAGAGATTTGTATTCCAGAAAAAGTGTTTTGAGTGCCATGGGGTGAGGGCAGGGGGAAGCAGCTGTCAGGGGTTCCACATTACATATGCACAGCCCCACAGAAACTGGCTTCTATGGAAGTTAAATGCCTGGTGTGTTAAGAGTGCTTTTGACAATTCTGATTGGTGTCTCATCAGGATACTTTTTTTTTTTTTAATTTATTGAAACACACAGATCCCCTTTGCTTTTAAAATTACATCTTGTTACCCTCTGATCTAATAATAATAAAAGGCCTGTTAATGAAGTTTTCTGAGTTTTTGGCATAACTAGACTATCAAATTTCAGTGTACAACATCAGAGACTAAAACCAAAAGGATGTTACTGATGAAAGGAAATCAGAAGAGTTTAATTTTTCCATGCATAGTAGCAGTACTTATATATACTTAAAAATTTACCTTATTTACCGTAAAGAGTAACAATTATTTAATACACAGGAGACATTAAAGACACACATTTTGACCTTGAAATGTGGAAAAGTTCCCAACTTACTGCTGTAATTAAAGTCTGATTAAGTTTGAGTGTACAAAGGTACACTTAGTATGGCTACAAGAGGTATTCCTTTAGTTCAACATAAATGCTTAAACATGCAAAATTTGAAGTGACAATTGCCTAGCTATAGTATACCAGTAAAAGTGAGCATTTCATAGTGAAAAAAAATCCCTTTCCTCTATTCTTTTCATATACCTTACTATGTTTCATACCCATTGTGACCAGAGCTTAGTAACTTCAGCTAAACTGCAAAATAAAGGCAAATTAGAATCACTCCCAAATTAGGTTGATCAGTCTTCCCACAGTAGTGTCAGGTTATCCCGGTATATTTCGGATGTCCATAGCTGTATGTAAACTTTCTGTTTACATTCACTGATATTCCCATCTTTCCTGGACACGAAGTATGTATTCTTGACCATAACAAATTAAGGTGGCTTTTTTTTCCATTAAAAAAAAAAAAAAAAAAAAAAGGCAGTGTGCCTTTGAATTAGTCTCTCAAAGCTCTCTCATTATTATTTTGTCCAAACTTCTCTATTATTTGCACAGAATCTCTATTGCATAAAGACCTCATACTTCTAGTTTTTCTGGTAATCTATTAAATAAACCATACCTTCACTTTCATTAAAAAGATATTTTTTAACAAACCTCACATTAAGCTCCTTAAGATACCTGCAGCAGGCAGAAAAATCAGTTTTGCTCATGGGAGATTTTTTACAAACAGCACCTCTCAGGCACTGATGTTCATCTGCAGAACTCTCCAAAATGGCACTACTATCATTAACATAGAAATTCCAAGTAATTTTAGGAAGATTTGCAGCCATTCTGGATATTAGTACAAAAGGTCAGTGACTTCCAAAAACAGAAGAAAGGATCACATCCTTCCCCTGCGAGGGCCAAAGCCATTTGTAAAGCTTTGTTTCAAAACGAGTCACTTCCTTGCTTGTAGTTTAATGGCCAAGCAGTTGTGCAGTCTCACAACATTAGAAAGCAATTGTATATATTTTTATATAGAGCACTGGAGGAAACACTAGAGCTGTTGAATTTATTTGCTACTTTCTCTTACATGCATTGTATCTTCAGTGTCCATAGAGGTAGATCATCTGAACTGTATCTTATATTCAATAAAATCCTGAGCTGGGGAACCACTGTTTGAGCATTTGTCTGACACTGAGACATGCAAGATGCATCCAAGATTTAAACAAGTTGTCTTCTCTTTTCAGACTTTCAGGTCATTCTGAGGTTTAATTAGAAGTTTGATGCTAAGCTTTAAAATTAGTATTCAGCCACACCTCTGCATGGGGAGGTTTTTCTATTAGCATTTGATGAGAATGTCTATCATGTTAGCTGACACTTATGCATTTGTGTCATACAGCTATGGATCAGCTGCAGCAACAAGTGCATCAGCTATACAGAAAAGTTGTTTTAATGTGTTTTCTTGTCAGTAAACACCATGCAGCATTAATCAAGTTAAGTGACCTTCCATTACAGTGCATCACACTTCACAGAATCACAGA
>VYZU01016835.1:0-10236 GCA_013401355.1 Ceyx cyanopectus | reverse complement strand
CCCACCCCCCCCCGCCCCAGCCAATCCGCTCGCTGCCAACAGGCCGGGGCCTCCGTGATGGAAGGGGCAGGAGCTGGTAGAGCTGCAGGGAACGGCATGTTTTTCCTTCTCCCCTTCTTCCTCCGGAGCTGCTTGGTTTTTAATTCAGGGCCAGAGGGGAGGCATGGGTCACAACTTGGAGGCGGCTCCCATCCTTTCCCAGTAACACAGCCTACCCCCCAAAAAGTAAGATGAGATTTCATCGCTGAAGGAAGCCTTGTTTTTAACCGCAGGCAGATCAGTCTTGTTTTTAGGTGTAGGATGAGCAGGCAAGGACGGGGGGGGGGGGGGGGGGGGAGGGGAGCAGAGCAAGGAAAGCAGCACTTTGAACTCCCTGGGTCTAAGCAGATCCTTTCAGGCTTTCCTGCCTTCTCTGAGAGTTGTTCCCCGCTCCCCCAACCCACAGCTTTGCTTTGCTTTGCTTTGCTGTTTTTCCTCATCTCTGACCATGGCTGTTGCAGCTGCTGCCGTTTGCAGATGGGTGTAAATCCAGTGGTCCTGGGGTTCTGGGGGCAGATTTATAGTGGTCACTGGTTGGGCTCCAGCCTGCTGCCCTCCCTGAGAAGCAGCTGGGGTAGGTGTAGGGATTTACCAAAGGACTGCAGCTGCTTTTCAGGGGAGTTGCTGGTCCCTGTGCCCCCTCTCTACTCTCTGCATCAGGGCTATTAGCACGTCTCTGGGCTTAGCAGCCACAGGACATGAGCTGACATTGACTGGGTGCAAAATAATAAACACATTTTGGTCTTTTCTGTTTGTGGGGCAGCATTTCAGGATGAGCTTGCCAAGGTAGGGCCACATTTAGAGTACAGGCTATCAGGGGTGTCCAGTGCCCGTTCCTGATGGTTGGTTGGGCCTAGGGCTGGCAGGATAACATGCTCCATGTTGCCTTCTTGGATGCGCAGTGGTGCTGAGATGCAGCAATGTAGCAGCAATGTTCTGATTGCATCCTGCTGAAGCCCTGGCCCAGGAAGATGCATAGTGGCTTAATGCAACCAAATCCTTATGGGATCTCCATAAATCGAGCACTTAAAGGTAGTGGTCTTGTTGCAAAGGGTGGAAAACAGGAGGACAGGTAACCACTCAGCTTCTACGTCTTGCAGATAAATTGCTGCCAGCAGTACTAACAGCCAGATGGGATTGTTCTGACATCCAAACATTTTGCAGCCACCTCTAGAGGAGTGTCATGCTCCTCTGGTCATTTTGGTTGTTGTGTCACAGAATCACCTGAAGAGAAGACAGGGCAAACATCCTCCTGGCTTCAAGGGCCCTAAATGGCTGCAGAGAAAATGGGGACTGCTGCAAGATGGTGCTTTAAGCTGCAAATGAAGAGCAGCAGAAAGGGTCCAGCAGACACTGTGTGCAGCCCTTGCATACACTCCAGGAATGGTGCTGGGACTGCAGATATCCCAGGGAAGAGCAGGACAATCTGCCAATTGCTGGGGGGTGCCCGGGAGAGGCTGGTGAGGTCACCATGTCCCTCTGTGTTCTGGTGGTACATCACCCCAGGGAGAGGCTGAGCCATGAGCTACTTGCACAAACTTTGCATAGGGTGAGGAAGCCTGGCCCTGGGGGCATGGAGCAGCTGGGGACATTCAGTGGCAACTCTCCTGCACCAGCTGCTGGAGTTGGGCAGGGATGTGCTGCAGCTGCCTGTGGGAAACACCACAAATTGCAGCTCCCAGGGGGTGAGGACATTGCTAGGAGAGCAGGACCAACTCAGCTATATGGGATCTTGCCTCTGCAGGGTGGGGCGGCACCACTGGTGAAGGCTGTGTCAATAAATGAGTGTTATTTCTTGAAAAGACTTGAGTGTCTTTGTCTTCCATGCTCTGCTCCCCTCATCTATTTTTCAGCATTTGCCCTTCTCATTGACTCCAGGGAACTGTATCAGGACAGAATATTTGGCCTGAAAAGCACACATCCTGCATGGGCAACGAGCACCATCTTCGCTTCCTGGCTCTGCACACCTCCAGCATACAGCCAGAGGAGGAATAATGGGAGATTCAAAGCTCCAAGCTTCAGTCCTTGGAACCTTTCTGAATTACTTCCATGGTTGTGATCCCCACAAGGTAATGAAAAAGCAGCCAGGGCCCCACCAGTGAGGATAGGTCAGAAAGTGGAGCTGGGAGGATGGCTGGTGTCAGATAAGTGACAGAGAGATACAGTCTTCAGGGTTGTCAATCCTGCAGGCTTGGTCTTAAGCAGGATATAGGTTCACACAGCAACCTCACTGCTCTGTTCACCCATGGGTGCAAAGCCAGGGAGAGGGCAGTACTGGTGGCCCCTGGGCTGGTTACGGTATTCACTGGGGAAACTGGTCTTCCTGAGCACCTGCACACTCATGCTTGAGTGAGAAGCAGGATGCAAGCATCCTATATGATCTCACAGTATAAGATGCAGACAGCTTGCTTTAGAAAACAGCAACCAGACTACTCGAGAGCTGGATTTTGCATCGGATGTTGCCAGAGCTGCAGTGGTAGGAAATGGCTGGTTTTCTCCAACTCCAAAGAAAAAAGAAAGGAGGGGTTTTCATTCCCTCCCTTACTCAGGTTTAGATGGACTTAGCAGTAGGATGAGGGCACCTCTCTATGAAGCAGCCCTGTGTCCATGAGGCAACCAGAGGAGAGACTGTCTGGGCTCAAGCTCAGTCTTTCATTCCAGAACGATGGGAAAGACCTAGCAGGGAGTGTACAAGGGGCACATACACCCAACTTTGCATCAGGGTTGTGGGAGGAAAAGCGTCTTCAGGAGGGTGTTAGCTGCGGCATGACCCTGTGTTTTTGGCAGTTTCCCCAGTGTTGGTGATTTGAGCTGTACCTACTGCAGGGCAGTGACCTTGCAGCAGGGCATGTCCTGCTGGCCTGGAGTGTAAAGGGTGACCATCCCATTGGTTTTTAAATCTCAGAGGAGATTTCCTTAGAGGAGTGACTCAGTTTTCTTTGGAGCAAAGATAATCTTCCCATCCTCCCCCTCTGCCAAATACTCTGGCATAGTACCAGACAGTAAAGTCAACATGAAGTACACCCTCATTTCCTGGGCCTCCTCTTCCCAGCCGCCCTCTGGCAAAGAGGAGTGATATAGCATCTTCTTTTCGAGCTGCAGCCCCTCTCCCAGGGCCGGGTCTTTGTGACTCTTCAGAGGGAATGCCAAGAGCTTTGAAATCTGTTCAAGGCATAAAGTGAGGGAGCAGCATAAAGTGAGGGAGCAGCAGAGGCAGCGCTGCTGTTGTCAAGCCCTGCCCAGTGCCAGTATCACCCCAGAGGACATCCGCTTTGCTCAGGTTTTTAGGGGTTTTGCTGAGGCCACCACTAGTCTATGATGTTGAACAACCTCCCTGTTCCATGCACATGCAGAAAGGAGCTGTTCACATCTCTTTCCTTCCAACACAGACACAAAGAAAGGTTGAAATGAGGATGTCAGCTCTGACGTATTGGCCTGGGAACTGCTGTTCACAGCTATAACATCAAATCTCATTTGTGGGCTGAGCAGGAGCGGGAGAAGCTGAGAAGTGATCCCCTCAGTGTCTGCCAGACTGCCTTCAGGAACTGGCAGCAAGATGGAATCAAAGGTGCATATGTCATCCACCGTGCCTTCGTTGCACCACCTTCTTATCTCCATCCCTGTTCTCTTGCAAAGAAGCTCATAAACCAGATGAGCGGCTCTCCATCTGCTTGTCTTTCTGCAGTGACCTTCCTGGGACATTGCTCCCTGCTCCAACTTGGATAATGGCATGACAAACTCACAGGGATGACCCTGAGACCAACTCTCATCCATTTGCTCTGGACTGTGAAGTACATAGGGGGATGGACCCTCCTTCCACACAGGAGAGACTGGATGGGGAAATCAGGGGATTTACTAAATCCTTTGAAGGAAAGATTTAGAGACTGTATAACATGCCTAGTCAGAAGGAAAGTATGTAGCAGTAGGCTGGTATTTTTCCCAGCTTCAGTATCTCATGCTGCCCATTCCTTTGCACTTCATTAAATTGCCCTTTCAGCCACCCCCCTGAACTCATTGCCGCTGCAGAAACATGAGCTATAAATTGCTGCTTTCGGTCTCATGATGCCAAAGCCCTACTGATTGCCATCTTTTGCCCTGGACACTCAGACAGGAGCCAACCTGGGCAAAACAGGGGGATCAGAAAGGGAAATAAGATTATAACAGGAAGGTGAACTTTAGGAATGACATGTTGGACAGGACTTGAGGCCTCTAATAATGGGGTGGGATACAGTCCAGAGGTCAGATGCCATGTCTGGGTGTCAAAGTGAGATGAGAAAGCTGGATATGGATGCGCATGCAAACGTATTTATTACCTCTTCAGGGTTACCTTACATTCAGAGTTCATGGTACAACACACAAACTTATTTTCCTGCAGCCTTTCCAGGATCCGGTGCTCATTTCCAGGACTGCAAAGACAACTCTGGCCGATGTCATGTAGAGATTCTCAGTGGCTTCAGAGGGAGATGCACCAGACATAGCTCATGCTCCTACTGGGTATGGAGCAACCTCAGCACTGCAACATATGATCTGATTCCATGCTCAAAGGACATGTAGCCAATTCCTCTTGAGCCGTTTTAGGCACCGGACAGTTGCAAGGCCATGTGCCATTGTCACTGCTGCAAAACTGTTAATTCTTGGTGTGTTTTCACATCAGCCAAGATCTGGCTGCTGCTCCCCCTCACCTGCTGTGCATCCAGCCCTGGGCAGAGAGAAGTCCTGGGGTCTCTACGACTCAGTTGGCAAATCTGGTGGATGGCAGACATTATATTTAACTAGATTAGGGACTGTTACTGTAGTTACTGTTACTGTTTTGCACTGGTCATATTTATAGGGTGCAATGGTTGTATTTATAGGGTGCACTGGTCATATTTATAAGGCTGCAGAATCAAGTTACAGCTTAAGGGCTACAGCCCTGGACCCTGGAGTTCAAAGTAATCACAGCTAAAGCAACACTGGTCCTGCTGAGCATCACCCAGCAGTACTATTGCTTCCAGGAGACCTTGGTAACTTCTCACTGCAGGACAAGGTTTGGCATCACAAATAGAAACCCCACCTCCCTGCATTTCAGATTGTGTTAGATAGCAGTGTAGTGTACCAATATCTTATGTCTGGGACAATGGGGCCAGGGAGAAGATCTTAAACCCTCTTGCCTGAAGAAGGGGCAGTTCATATGACCATCAGTCCCCACAAGCCTAGGAACTGGGGGAAGAAAAAAAAAATCTTTAAACTGCCTTATAACGTTTTGTTTATCTTTAAGGCTGGAGCCTTATGGGAGACTGTGGAATGACATTTGTCCAGGCTTTCTGCTCATTCAGCAGGGTGGGTGCTTAGTTTAGCACTTCTGTCACTGCTGGGTCACTTCTGTGCCACCCCAGAGCACGTATCACAAGGAAGGCCACACTCAAGAGCCAAGACAAGCTTTGGTACACACCCAGGTTTGCACAAGCAGGTGCAAAAGCCCCCCGTTGCAAGCACAACTCCCTGTCCAGCACCACAAGGGCACCCTACCAGCCTCCCCAGAACCACCTCTCCACCCTCCCCACTGCAGGCTCTGCCCATCAGGGTCCTCATTCCCCCAAGCAGGCAGGAGGGTTTCTAGCTCTGTGGGAAGCTACCAGCTGTTCAGCAGCTGTTACAATGGCAGCAGTAAACACCCTTCTGCAGCTGGCCAAAGTCAAGCACCAGCATAAACCCCATGGCTGTGACACAGCCTGTGTCCTGGGGCAACCCTGATGATGCCAGGTGCCAGCCTTTCTGCCCATGGAGAGAGTGAGGCAACCCTTCTGCTCATTCTGACCCAGTTTGGAGTATTTCTGTAGATCCAGAGAGTAATTGCCCTGTGATTCTGCTTAAACAACAGAGAGAAGCCCCAGCTGTGGACTCAAATAAATGCTGCCCTCCACTTTGCAAAGGTGGAGACACCATCTTCTTCAAGTCCATCTTCTTTGAGGCTGGTTGGTGTTTCTGAGGTTGCACACACAAAGCTCCTCATTAAGCTGCAGTTAAGAATGATTAACATAGAAAAGTGTTAAGAAATTGAGCGTCTCCACCATGGGCTCTTTACCCTCAGCTGTTCTTGGCTGTGCAACCATGCGGCAGGTTCAGACAAGCTAAAATAACCTGCAGTCCTGCGTAAAGGCTCTGGTGGAGCTGTGTTTGAAGCAATATGTGCTTGAAGGAACTGCTGCTGCTGATGCTGTGTCAATGCATGGGACAGCTGTTATCTGTGCTGGGTAGACTCTATACCAATGATGAACCTTTCCAAAAGAAACGAGCCTGGAGACAAAGGTGGTCAAAATGAGTTGCCTGAAGGCTCAAGCTGTGAAATGGCCAGGGTGAAGACCTTGGTCCTACAAACATGTGGAGCTTTTCTCCCCTCCTGCCTTGGGCTTTTGGCTGCTTAACGCCTTGCAACACTATGTTCCTGTGTCCAGCTCATGTACCATGGCACCAGACTCACCCAGTGCTTGTTAAAGGAGGGGAGAAAAATCTATGAGCCCTTCAGCAGCCACCCCAACATGCCAGTGAACAAGCAGGAGGATTGAAATACCAGAGCTGTGACTGTTAATGGAGTACTAGGGAGGGATGTGGTCTGGTAGAGACAAAAACTGGCTCTAAGGTGACAATGAGGACTTTTTCTGTGGGCAATACAAAGGTGTCTTGGTGTCTTGATTATGGATGGCAATTAGAAGAACAAAGGCAACTCCATTGCTTGGAGACCCTGGGCATCCTCCAGCTCTGCTGCAGAGTGCACAGCAGAGACCAGCCCTGCCCTGTGAGACCATGCCTGACCCTCCAGCATGGGGAGAAGAAGTCCCAAGTAAGCTCTTCAGAAGTAATTAGAAACTTCAGCACATGCACTGAAAATAAGGAAACAGCAGGCAAAAAATAAATCACAGGAGCCCCTGGCCAGGAGGCTGATCTGGGAGGCTCCTGCACATTCAGCCTGACTGAACCCTGATTTGTGGTCTGACTTCAGCCACATTCATTGAACTCCTCAGGCCCTGATTGGAAAACCCAGCAGAATAAAAAGCAGGGTGTCAAGACTAAACTTTTCCTTCAGCAGATAAATCACCAGGAGATGGGAAAATTGGCTGTGTGTATTTGCAAACAGCTGGCTTTCTGTGTGCCAAGCCTGCCTGAACAGGGTGGCTGTGCTGGGCAGGTTGTACAGCTGAGGTGGAAGGATGAGTGAACCCCCTGTGCTGCACATGGCCTGGGGGAAAGTAATGGAGAGTCAGCCCAAAAAGACAGTTGGCAGCAGCACAGCTGCTTGGAGAGGGATTGGGGTGCAAACCAGCAATACGCAAAGGTAAGAGTTGGGGACCCTCTGCCATCTGTTCATGCAATATTTTCACAGTGTCCTCTGTGCCTGGGTCACAACAACATGTTCCATCACCACACAGTTACTACTTGTCCCTGGAGGACCTACATAAATCACCTAAGAAGAAAAAATCTGGATTTTTTTCTTCAATAATTTTCCAATTGCTGGTGTAAGAAGTGCTGGGGGTTTTTTCTCCTTTCCATGAAAGAAATATTTTATTTGATGCTTTTGCATTTTGTGACATCCTGGTCTATGTTTTGAGGGACTGCACTTGGTGTTCAACATCCCCATTGATGCTCCCAGGCTGCCTGGGGTGTAGTGCTCTGCATAAGGGCAAATATCGCTCGCTTTCCCCCCAGCCTCTTCTCCAGTTGTTCGGGAAGTCAGGAAGGATGATGTAGTTTAGTTGGTGAAGTAAACCAGCCAGAGAAGCAGGCTGAGCTCCTGGGTGTTCAGATCATAGCAAATGTCTGTGTTTTCACAGTAAAGAGTTGAATTGGAGGCACCTTTGCTGTTTGGCATCTTCTAGGCTTAGTGTGGGTTATCCCAGTTATTAAGGGCTTAAAAGAAACAGCTCAAGGGGACAGAGTAGTAACTGCCCTCTAATAATCCCCATTATTCTTGCAGCTCCTGACAGCAGGAGCAGAGTTTAGTGTAGCTTCTGTTCCCATCTTTTTTGGAACCAAAGCCGTAAAAACAAATGGAGGATGATTACACCACACACTTGCAAGCACTGAGGAATGGTTGGGATGTGAGAAACAGAAGAAAATCTTGCTCATTTAGTGTTTTTCTGACTGCTTGCCAGAGCTGCATCTGCTCTTCAGCCAACGCAGTGCAAGACTGCTAGCTGGCTATTAGGTGAGAAGAATTCAAATAATTTTTGTCACATGGAGGAAGGGGGAGAAGGGACCCACCATGATGGCCCTTCTGGGCTGAGACCTGAATGCTCCTGTCCATCGACGGCTATGAAAAAGATCCCAATGTATGGATTTTTAGAGGGTTTTTTCCAAGAGGCACTTTTGAAGACTTTGATAAATTGAGAAGTTAACCAGCATGGCCAAGCCAAGCAAGCAACCAGGGTGTTCTCATGAGGTGACCTCTTGTCCTCGATCTTCTTCAGTGCATCTCTTCAAACATGACCAGTTTGCTTTTTTTATGGAGAAAACACACATGGACCAGTCTATTGCCAAGTGTTCAGACAGGCAGGAAAACACAAAGCTGAGTAAAAAAAAAAACAAAAAAACCAAACCCCAATAAACCACAATTTAACCCCTATTTTAGGCAGGCTTTGCATTGTGGTTTCCTCACAGGTTCTTCACTGTTAACAGCAAAGCTCAAAATGACTCTGGGGCTGTGCACAAAACACCCTCAAAAGCCTCATGGAAACCTGCAATCCTGTATTGAACAGATCCTAAAATCCTATTCATGGTGCCCCACAGCACTGTTGCCCACAGTGTGAGTACAAATCAAATCCCTCCACTTGTCTCTCACTGATGGACCCCAAGTCCCTGCTTTTATACTGTCCCTGGAGATCTGTGTAAGCATCATTCCAAAGGAACTCTTTTACTGGGCCCTATAAAGGCAAATTTACCCAGTAGAATCAGATGTGGTAAAATCAAATAAAGCAAGAAAACTACAGGCAGAAAAGCTACTGTATGGCTGTCTTCGCTGGTGCCAAAAAGATGTTTGAAGAAGAGTAGCAAGAGCTGGTGAGAAGTTTTGCCCAGTTCCACCTCCCTGACCTCAGCAGATCCTCTTGCTGGTGATCTGTCTTGTAGGTGGGAAGGAGGGAAGAGCACGAGTGAACACAATCCCTTGCAGCATCTTGGAGGCACCTAGGTTCACAGTGAAACTGCTGAGGAGGCCCTCAGGACCTTCCCTTCAGGACTGGGTTGGGAGAGCCTTCTGAAGTCCCATCTCTCAGCACCAGTTCTTAAGAGAGCTGTGACCAGTTAAAACCCATTTATTTCAAACCAGAGAAGGAGAAGGGAAGAGAAATATGATTACCAGGTCAGAGATTTATCTCTAGCAAGGTGCCTGGTGTGCAGCATGTCTGCTGAAACAAAAATCACAATTTTTCTAGCCCCTGTAATTTAATAACCATCTATGGATCCACAGATGAATTATGGCCATGCCCGAGGAGGTGCCTTCATTTTGATGGATGCCACAGACAACTGGGATGAGCAGGGCTCTGCTCTGCCCGGCACCACAGGATGGGCCCCAGCAGCTGAAGACACACCCCAAAATGGGTCCTTTATTTATACCCCAAGTGAAGATGCTGAGGGTGCCCAGAATGAGCCCTGTGGCAGTTGTCCTCCCAGGCTCACTGCTCTATCTCTAACCCAAGTGGACATGCTGGTTGTGTTTGGAGCTGAGAGGCAGAAAGCCATGGGTCCCTGAGCTGAGCTGTCTTTATGTCATGTGTTTTGAATTGCATTAAAAAATGTGATGTAAAAAAAATAATAGCATTTAATTAGGAGGATCCCAAGGCCTGCTGTGCTCTGGTTTGGCCTGGGGTAGGGAAGGGAGCTAGGAGATGGGAGAGGGATGTAACAAGCAATAAAACATAATCCTGGGACTACTGGCAGCAATTAGCACTGCTGGTATGTTCATGTCAACCCATGCTCCCTGCCTGTGGGCTTTGGTGTACAATATAGGGATTACATTGTGTCTCCAACCCAAGCTCACCCCATATGACAGTGGTATGGGGTTTGGGCTAAAGCAGGATTAGTCCCATTAGCTTGCACCATGCAGTAATGACTGAAAGGTGTTGGTATGGCAGTTTCTTAGGGAAATTAACAGTGGCATAGTGCTCCAAGGAGTGCTGACCTGGACCTGTGAGCAAGGAAGGGCTTGGTGATTGTGGCAGGAGG
>VYZU01016826.1:3474-13834 GCA_013401355.1 Ceyx cyanopectus | reverse complement strand
TGTTATGCTTATACCTATTGAGATTTCATCCTTAAAAGACCAGTGGGGCCTAGCAAAGATCTCAGTGCAATAAAAACCTCTCAGTCAAGGTCTCTGAAGTATTACTATACACAAGTAATCTTCCAAAATCTAGCAATGTAATCAGATCTGTTGAGGTTAGAGGCAGATTTAAAAAAAATTAAAAATAATTGGTTGCATTTCATCATAGGTATAAGCATAACAAAAAATTCCAAGTAGTAGCCCAGAATGAGTTTTTATAAATCAATGGAACCATGAAAACTCAAAGTACATGTTCCCTTTGGAAACTTGACTGTCACACCTGTTTAGTACAGATCCTTTTAAAGAGTAACCTAGTGTTAGACCCCTGAAATAGGATGTTAACTATTTAAAATTTAAAAATATGTTAACTATATAAAAATTTCTTTTGATTTAAATTAAGCTTTTGTGTCTTGGGTATATTTGCATGTACGTTTCCAGAAACAAATCCTCACATGAAGGTATGCTATGATCAAGACAGAAATTCTGAGAATCAGAAAGATTTGCCTTTATAAACTTGCTTATTATGTTTTGATTCATGCATCCTTGAACAGATAGTGTCAGCTTTTTATCTAGACTCTTTTCATTACTTGTCCCTGTTGGTGTTGCAGCACATGCTGTGAATAACCTCCAGAGATTCCTGAAGCTGTATGCAGAGAAAAAATTGAATCTGAAAGCTTTATTAGACAAGTTTGTCTTCAGCTTGTGTCTTTAGTCAGCTGTATTGAAAAATAGAACTGCCTGTGAAACTGGGTCCTGACCTTGAAAAATCTCCAATCAAATGATAACAGATTCAGTTCTGAGCCATATTGCTCATACTATCAGATGTGTCATGTGTTAGAAAGAAAAGTTTCTTAATGAAAATCAGATGCAATAATTGGGAAACTTCTTTCCTGAACACAGTGGGGAAAGTAGATATATGGCAATGTACACCCAATAGGGCCAACTCAGGTGGGCATCTGTGAGTCTGTGGAGTAAAATGAATCAAACTGAAGCAAATTAAGATTATTTATCTAAGCTTTGTTGATTCCTTCATCCAAAAGCAAGCAAATTAAAAAGGAAAAACTCTATTCCTTTGCTATTCTACTTTATATGAGATATCTCTTGTTGCAGTCCACTGAGTGAAGAACTCATTGATACTCTATGATACTTCCTTACTCCATTGTTGCCTGTTGACTTTTTTCAGTTGCTTTATTTATTTTTTTAGTAAAATTTTCATAATAAACTTATTTATAGCTAATATTAGAAACAGACATTTCCTTTAGATTCTGTGTGTACAAGTATTAGAAACTATACTATTCTAGACGTGGCCATTATTTTAAACAATATTTCTCTCATAATTCTCATGCTAGCTGTCTTCTTTACTGGTGTCCTAAAATGAATGTTAACTATAATGGACTGTTGGCAGTATCACTAAGTTCTAATTCAGTGTAGAATTACTTGTCACAACAGATACATGCTGTGTCCTTTTGGCTGTTCAATCCTATGGAGAATGGTTCTGTAAAATTAGCTATCTACCATGTCTCCCCCACAAGCATTGTAATAGGGTTTTCTTTTTGTTCTTTTTAATAGCTTTTTTTAACAGTTCTTCTAAATGGTGAATGTTATGCACAATGTATTTTTAAACATCAACATATGTTTGCACTAGCACTGAAAACACTCTAGATGCACATGTCTCTAGATTGTTCAGTGTTCCCCAAGGAATTATTTTGAGTACTCTTGCTCTCAATTATACTATGCCAGCTGCTATAAACAATACAGGCACTCTAATATCTGATTTGTACATTTGCTTTTAATTTACACTCTGAATACACATATTGTCATCTTTTCAGGTGCACATAATGAAATGCACAAGGATTTTGAAGACTAACGTTGGGAAATTCTGAGAAACAAAATCCTCAACTATAGCAAATGTGTTCACTCAAGCACTGTGAATAATAAATAAAGACTGCTTCATAGAACATTAGCTATGTTTATTGTTTTACCTTTCTTATGTTTTCTTCAATACCCCTTAAAACCAAATGGATTGTTTGTTTTAAAGAAGCAGTGGGACATTACATGATCCACCTCTGAAATTAATGGGATAAATATATTTCCATAGTTATAGTTTCAAAATCCAAGAATCCTTCATCCTAGCTGAAAATATTAAACTGAGTATTGTATCAAAGGTTTCACAGGGTAGCCTTCATAGTGCAAGTACTGCCGTGCCCAATTTGCACATCTATCTAAACCTACAATCTCAAAAACTGTGTAATTTTAGTAGTACCAGTACATTTCTTACACTATATTACATTCTAAGCAGTGCATATGAACTTCAGCTGCATTAAGCTGTGCACATGCTCAAACAGTAACATTAGTGATATTTTTCAACAACTGTTGTACAAGAACTTTTAAGCCCAGAACAAAGCAACTTGGCTAGTCCAGGTGGGGACCTGCTTCACAGAGAAATAAGAGGCAAACTACACTTGACTAACCAGAAGGAGACACACCTTAGGATTCTCTCTTTCAATAAAATATCGAAGCACAATCAAATTATAGTTGTCACTAGATTCCCCAGATTCGTGAATGTCACACTTCCAGTTCAAACCCCACAACACAAGGTATTGTAAACTCTGGAGGTGAGTGCTGGAATCTTTTTGCATGCCACAGATGAAAGTATGGGTTAATATGCAATGAGATCTCTTCTGGTTGAAGATACTGAAGCTCACAATCCTGTTTCAATTTGCTTCTAATGGACTCAGTTTCATATATCACTCCTCTCCCATTCTAAATCCTGAGGAGCCTTCTCCCTCTCTATGAGGCAAAGTCTGTGGCTCCATGCCTGCAGCCTCTGACTCCTACTCCCAAAGCAAATTATACTGAAAGCACAGAAGAGCTTGGCTTGTAGACACTCAAAGAAAGAAACCTGAAGATTATGGCTAGTTTTGAGTTCTGATGATAGGTTATTAACTCTTTTCTAATTCTCTGTACTTGATATACAGTAACTAACAATGCATATTAAGCCTTTCTGTTCAATGTATCCCTAACTCTGCTACAATTTGTAAAGAAAACAAGAATAGCTTTTGTTTTATCTTTTTTTTTTTTTTTACACCTTCTATTCACAATACTGCAAAACAAGACTGATAACTCATTAAGGGGACAAATTCTACTGAATTTCAGAAGTAATTTCACCATTGTAACTAAGAGTAACTCTCACTAATTTTATTTCACAATCATATATTTTTCTGTTTCACTTAACAGTTTCATTTCACACAAGAAGACAACAATTTATGTAAAAATTCAGGAAAAAAAAATTAAACAAAGCACTGTTCATGGAATAAGTCCAACTGCATATAATGTATCACTCACAGTGTTATTAGCTGTACATGCAAAATGTAAAATTAGTTGACAAATTATTTTCAGCTGTACTCACAGTTATTTTAAAAATTACACTAACTTCAGGTGTAGCCTGACTGAAAATTAATACATGTTCCTTTTAAGAAACTGTACGTTCAAGCACAGCTCTAAATCTCAGTGAGCAACACTTCCTCCTAACATTTTACTTGAATGAAGCCAAATAATGAAAAATGTCTTCCTCAGGACCAAAGTTAGGAATGCCTCCCCACCTCACAATGTATTTACATGGGTTTTCAGAGTACTGTATAATTTTTTATTATTTTTTTTTAAGTAAATACAGTGGTAGCACTTCAGTACAAAAGAAGTAATATGAATGCTAACGATTCTATTAAATCCTATGTCTCCTGTAAAAGCACATTCCAAAACTGCATTTCTCTCTGATTAAATGTTTTCAAACTTCTGGGTAAGCAATGCAGCAAGGCATTTGGATAGAGACATTCACTAAAGTTTGTGTTATCATGTCAAGTACAGATAGCAAGTGTGATTTTCTTCCTGAAGTCAATCTTTGCTAAGGTTTTAGAGATATTCTTTAGCTAAGTACATTTTTTGAGCTGGAATAGTTGTTCATTATGCCCGAGGGCACACTGGGCTAGTGGGATATTGAGGACTTTTTTTAGTGCTGCTTCTGCCAGAGAAACTGTAATACCCAGACCTAGCAATAATTCTAAACAGGGTCCTTTACTTCTGTAATAGTCACCAGATGGTATGTTTAGTAAGACCCTCTGGCTGGAGTTCTTGCAGCCAGACTAGACTAAATGATACCTGACAGGGCAGCAGAGATTAGTCAATGACATCTTCATTCCCTGCTCTTACACACAGATGTCAACATTACTAAATTCTGATGTCCATAAAAGTCTCTATAGAATAAAAAGAGCATAATAATCAACAGGAGATACTACAATTGTCCAGAGTTCTTCCAAAATGATTCTCTGCATCCTTCTTTAAAAATGAACTTTAATGAGATTGTCAATATTTAGTAAGGCTTGCTTAAAGCTGGCTCTCTCATAGCCAGTTTGAGTCTCCATGCACATCAATGCATGGTTCAAGGGAATTAGCAACACAGGACAAGTCCATAAAAATGTCTCTAATGTAAGTGGTTAAAATAACTATGGAAATTATAGCATGACATAACCCATGACATTCCACTTTAGTAAAAAACACTTTAGTAACATTAATCACTACATTTCAAAGGAAAGTAGTGGGAAGTAAAATAGATTTATCATGGAGATAATTATTTTGTAATTCTTATAAAGAACCAGCAGGTGCAAATGGTTATGAAAAACATTAAATAAAAATATTGTCCAAATAATTTAAATTAGATGGAGATCTGACATCTTGTTGTGGATTCATGAACTCAAGACTGCCATGCATATCACAAACTTAATATTTACCTACAGAATTACTCTCACCATGTTATCATACAACATTTTCTATGAATACACAACTTTTGTCTTGAAACAGTCTCAGTTCATTGCCCTATCATAAAAAGTAGTTTCAGAATTTAATTTTGTGACCAATTTACATCCACTTGACTGGCAACATTATTATTTTTTAAATTGAAATAATTTTCCTTTCATAGTATTTCCTCCATGAATATATGTAGAAATTCAAAATCACATCTCCTCATAGAATAAAGAAGCAAGGCTTTGAAACAGTAATAACTTGAAAATGCAATCTTCTCAACTAATCCATAATCTAATTTGACTTCTGGGACACATTACACAAAACAGGAAAGGTTGAATGCCACATTAGCACACCTCTCATTCACAAGCTACAGATGAAATTCTTAAGGATGCAGAAGCTCTCCAGCCATTTTTTTAACTTATGATTTGTAATTAATTTCAGAAGTAGTATATACTGAAGCACTTACAGACTCCCGAAGAGAAAAGGCCGAACACTGGCTTTTCCTTTAGTTGTTGAATTAAATGCTGTATTGCCTTCCAGTCAGCATTCAAGTCTTCTAATTTTTTCTAGAATAGAAAATAATATATTAAATTCATAAGACCTAAATTAATGTAAACAAATGTACAATCAATTAATTTAACCATTTTCTTCCCTTTATCTGGTGGACTGAGTCTAAAATAAAAGAAGCATACAGGTAGAAACAGCAACTAATTTCACAGGTTTAAAAGGGATTAATAAAATCCTTGTCATCTGGCCTGCAAAAGAGTTTCATGGTATCAAGGTCCTGAAAGCACCTTTTCTCCCCAGAGTTAGGCTGCTGAAAATAAGGGCTAACTCAGAGCCGACATAGATGCTGACCCTGAACACAGAATGGCCCCCTGGACCAGCTGTAGATCATTCCCATCCCCATGGCTCTGCCCAGACATCTGGGCTGTGACTCAGGCTCCCCTCACTGGGTCTGGCCAAGAACCCTACTCAGGGGCAGCCCTCCAACCTGCCTTGCTTCCTGGCTGGGGGCAGTGGTGAAGGCTTTGGCTGGTGAGACCTCATTCTGCAGTCAAGTGGGGAGACCCTGTTGACCCTGCTCCCAAGGAGCACTGGCTTTCCTTGTCACCTCACTGACAGGCCTTTACACCATTTTAGAGATGAGTTTTTCTTTAACATACTGTAGAGAGGTAGGATTTCTTATCACCATAAACCCGAGATGCCAATTTTCAACATTAAAATAGAAAGGTGAAATATGTATTAAAAACAAACCCTTGTCAATAAAACCTCAAATTTCAAATGCTGAACACATTCTTCCAGCTACTTAAAGAATTAAAAAAAAAAAAGTAAAAAGAAAATCTTAAGAGTCTTCAGGGAGTCATAAACTTCATTGTGTGGGCACACAGTCCTGACCGGTAATGGCAACCATTACTTTTAAACAAAATCTAAACTGAAACTCTGGAGTGTGAATACATTGGTCCTCAGATAACCCTGAGAGGCATTAGACTTGAAACTGTTGTTTATACTCCTCTTTCTTCCATGTTCTAAGGACTGTAAAGAAAGATGAAGTATTGTCATCCTTCTATGACATGATGACCCACCTAGTGGATGAGGGAATTACTGTCGATGATGTCTACCTGGACTTCTGTAAAGCCTTCAGCAGTATTTCCCACAGCATTCTCATGAAAAAAATGGTTGCTCGTGGCTTGGATGGGTGTACACTCTGCTGGGTAAAACACTGGATGGATGGATGGATGGATGGATGGATGGATGGATGGATGGATGGATAGGCCCAGAGAGTGGTGGTAATGGAGTTAAATCCATCTGGTGGACAGACACAAGTGGCATTCCTCAGGGCTCAGTGTTGGGTCCACTTCTGCTTAACATTTTTACCAATTATCTTGATGAAGAGATAGAATGGACCCACAGTAAGTTTGCAGACAAGACCAAGTTGGGTGGGGGTGGTGATCTGCTTGAGTGTTGGGAGGCTCTTCAGAGGGACTTGGACAGACTGGATCGATGGGCTGAGGCCAATCATACAGGCTTCAAGAAGGCAGAGTGCTGGGGCCTGCACTTGGATCAAAACAAGCCCATACAATGCTACAGGCTTTGGGAAGAGTGGCTGGAGAGATGAGATTAGATTTTAGGAGTAAATTCTTCAGTACAAGGGTGGCAAGACTTTGGAATAAATTGCCCAGAGATGTTGTGGCTGCCCCCTCCCTGGAGGTGTTCAAGGCCAGGTTGGACAGGGCCTTGTGTAGCCTGGTCTAGCTGAGAGGCTCCCTGCCCATGGGATTTGATGATCTCTAAGGTCCCTTTCAACCTAGGCCATTCTGTGTTTCTGTGTCTGGAAGAAAGGGACCTGGGGGTGCTGGTCGACAAGCATCTGAACATGAGACAGCAGGGTGCCCAGGTGGCCAAGAAGGCCAATGGCATCCTGGCTTGTATTGGAAATGGTGTGGCCAGCAGGACCAAGGAGATGATTGTGCCTCTGTAATTGGCATTGGTGAGGCCACACCTTGAGTACTGTGTTCAGTTTTGGGCACCTCATTAACAAGAGTGGGTCCAGAGAAGAGCAACTCAGCTGGTGAAGGGCCTGGAGAACAAATCTTATGAGAAGCAGCCGATGTACCTGGGGCTGTTTAGTTGGAAGAAAAGGAGTCTGAGGGGACACCTTATCATTCTCTTTCTGAAAGGAATAAGCAGCATAGTATAGCACTGGCACTAATGGTTCCACAGTGGCACTGCCACTCAGGAACACTTATTCTTCTGTCCTATTCATGATTAGATATACAGTCTAAATCACAATCCAGCCATGATAGAAACAGGATGTCCATTAGGAAACGTACTTTAATTATCTAGAGTCTAAGATAACAGGAGTCAATAGGAGAGGGACAGGGAACAATAATCATTAAACTGAAGTACATACACAGAGAAATGGAGGTAGAAGAATTTTATGTTCTGGTATGTCAGGGGAGTGTTTCTAAAATTTGCCTGAAGCTTTTCCATACAAACTCTAAACCTGCAAAGTTCTTTTCTATCTGTCACCAATGGAGGCCAGAATATTACTTTCAATAAACTCTGGACAGATATTTGTGTAAATGCTTTCTGATAGGGAAGGAGAGAAAGGATACAATTCTGCATAAGGGAATAAAGAACATTTTTCTCTTTAAGAGCAGTTTAAACACTACATTAGAAATAAAAAGTCAGAAATATCAGATTCTCCTTTATAATAGACTATGAGGACTAGTAAGGAAAAGCCATCAGATAAGCATGTTAAATGCAACTTGTCATAAGACAATTAAAAATCATATATATGTTTTGTTTCTGTGTTTATTACAAACAAACAGAAACATACACTTTGAATACATTTTATGAGAGATTTTAAAGTTCCTTCATTTCTGTTGTAGGCCAAGAATCTAACTCCAGAGCCTAAAAGACTGATCCAATATAAATTCAGTAGTAGCAAAGAGCCCTTATAAAAAAAAAAACTGGAGAGATTACACTATATGGCTTCATTTTACCATATATTCATAGAAACTCAGGAAGGATATATGGATGTTATAATACTGGTCCTCACTAGGAGTTGCTGCTTAATTATTCATGGGGATGTGAACCAGGGGTTTCTTTCCAGCAATGACAAAATATAAAATATGCCCATCACACCCATTAGGGAGGGTTTTCTGAGGCAATATCTATGCCACTAATAAGAGAGTGGCTAGTTCCAAACTCTTCTATCAGAATTTTGTTGTGATCCAGTCTTGCATCTGTCATAAATTATCACACATGCATTAAAATATTAATTTCTCTGAGCACAACAATTTTGCTGTAATTGCAACCCTACAGCTTTGGTGACAAGTATGAACATCAAAATACATGGCAGTGAGGTACACTTTTAGTGACTTACTGATTTCCTTTAAATATCAGCACAAGCACAAGTTAAGTGAGGTTAACTTTTATACATGAACTAATCTCATTGACAGCACATACTAGATGGGAGTATTCAGACAGAGAACTGATGTAGTCTTTTAAAAGCAGGATTGAGGACAGTGAAATGAGGTCCTCACTACTTGCTCTCACACCCAATATGGGGAAGGACAAACTGAGTGCTGTGGCAAGGCAACTACAGCTCTTCACTGCCACAGAAATCTTTCCTGGATAAACCATTCTGTTTAAGTGCTGTTAATCATGAGATTGATGCTTACATTCTTTCTATTGCTGCAGTAACCTCTCCCTCCCCCATCTGCAAAGGCTTTACAGAAATGCATTTCAAAAGCATGAAATCCATTTTATAAAAGTGAATAGGTCTGATTATTAAAGTACTAATGCTTAAAGGATCACACATCTCATACCATTCTTGACTCGAATCAGCATATAGTAGGATTTCATTTGCCAACAAAAATATTTTTGCCATTCTGCATTGTGAAATTCTGGTATCAGCACTTCTAGTATGCTTAGTGAAGGTGTGAAAATATACTTATTTCAGTGACATAGTTTGAGATAAGATTAAGTATCTGTCAGTATAAATGCATGGGATTTAATTTACATTTGAAACACTTTAATGAGGGTATATTTTAAAGGTTGCAAAGATAAGCAGCTAAGCATTAGGAAATGCCAGGTTAACAACTATGAACATTCAGATACAATGCACGTAATTGCACCAGTATCTTTAATTCTCTGACACGTAATGTTTTCCAGCACGGGAGAGGCTTGTGGTGTGAATGAGTCTTCTTAAACTCTACTTAATTAACTGAAAAGATTGGGAAGATTTGTGGTGAATTAAGGAAATCGGACAAAAAGAAACAAAAACAAAAAGGAAGCTAAGACAGCAATGCCTCAGAGAACAAAAGAGTTGTCAAACTACAAAGTTGTCAAGCAATGTATGCAATTACTTAATGCTTTTAAAGAGGCCATGCAATTTTAAGTTGTTTTTTTTTTTACTCTGCCACAAACTAAACAAGGAGCATGAGTTTAAGTAGCATGAGTGCTATCAATATCCTGTTCTGAATTAGGAAGGGTTCAGCCTAAGCCAAGGCCACCACAGTAGATTTAATTCAAGAATTTTCTTAGGTTTACAGTGCTTTATTTTGCAACATTGCTAATCTCTTTTCAAAAATGCCTTAATCTAAGTACAAATTATTTTTGCTTCCACAAAATACCTTTTATGTAGAAAATTATTTTGGACTTTTACTGAAAAGTCTAAATATGAAGAGACAAAGTTTACTATCTCTGCCCAGTCAGAAGCAATTACAATAGATATGTCTTTATCCCCTTCAAGCTGATTTCTATGCTGGGGGAAATGATACTATAGTACATTTTTTATAAAGGAAAAGTGTTGAGAAGCTTTAGCCTTTTTAACTCTGTATTCTCTGCTCTAGAATAGTATCAAGTACTTCTGCCAGAGAAACAGTGTGGGCAAGTTCTATATTGCCATTTCCATGTCTTCTTTCCTTCACAAATGAAAAATTTTAAAGCCAAGTCCCCTCTTTATAACTGGACCCATCTTTTCTAGAAAAGGTGTCCTTTTTTTTTTTTTTTT
>VYZU01016812.1:0-20576 GCA_013401355.1 Ceyx cyanopectus | reverse complement strand
CTCTTATCCACACATGCAGCAATCAACAGGATTTCTCATGGCTCTAGACCATGCTCCATGTTACAAGCACCAGTAAAAGTCTTCTTTTTGAGCACAAAAGAAGTGAGCAGAGCACTGCTAGAGAGAGAACCTAGTGGGTCAGCAAGGTGATGAGAAGCTGAAGGGAAGATTCTGGGTCAGCAGCACTAGGATTTCTTCAGAAAACACCCTAATTGATGATGTGGTTCAAAGATGGCAGGTAACACCTTTTAATCTTCTAATAGATCATCACTTCAGCACAAAGATTGGTGCTCTCACAATTTTAGGGCTTGCTCAGTGCAGTACCAGTGACAATAACCAACAGTGAAAGGTACCAGGTGCTCTCCTGAGCTCTGCAGCTCTCTCACCAAGGGAAAAAAAAAAGCTCTGCACGAAGCACACAAAATCCTGTAGTGCAAGCACGTGGATCTGGAAGCCTGAATTGTTTCAGTCACATAAGGTTTGTTAATTTTAGTAAGAAAATATTAACCCACACATCAAGAAACGGCAGAAGACAGGCTTTGATGTGCTATTAAAAACAGAAGGCTGGAGCAAGGGTTGAAGAGAACAGCAAGAGAAATGCAAAAAATAGAAAGGATTCTGTGATTCCTTATGTGCTAGCTCTGGTCAGAGCTCTGTGGTACAGATCTGAGACAGCTGAAGAGCTCTCATCACTCCTCCCAGTAAAAATAAGTGAAGCTAGGATAGTTATGCAGGAATCAGGGGTTTTTTTCCCCCTCCTTTTAGATAGATCTCTTTCTGTACATTTTTCCCCCTCTAAATTAATGGTGTTGTGCTTCCACACCACTGACATAAAGTGCCCACCACCTTGACTCTGGGACCAAAGCAAGCAGCAGATTCTCTCTACAGCCTGCAGCAGGGTGTTTTGAATCCTGCAGCACAAAACACACACCAAGTGCAATCAGAAGGAAGCCAGGAATAAAGCAAGCTATGAAATTGCTGCATTGAGATATGGGCCATGAAACATTCATTTGCTTTTCCTTGCTCCTCCTGCTCTCATTTTCCAGATACATCTAAGTTTCTTTCATTCATAGCAAATGAAATCAATAATGCTTTTAGCTCTGAGTACAGAGGAGTTCAGCAGAATGCTGCACCCTTCCAACCTCACCCCTTCCTGGATAAAAGGGGAACAAATCCCAAGTGTCAGAGCCATACAGGGGGCTGCTCTATGAGCAAATATTCACATACAGGGGCTCTGAGAAAGGTGAGGAAAGCAGCACTGATAATGCTTCTTATGGACTGTGCTGGGTGTCAGCTCCAGCTGTGACTCAGCTCAGTTAGAAATGAAATGAAATAAACTAACAGGTTCCACCATGGACTTCAAGTCTTTCTTACATTACAACAACCAACAGAAAGCAGTTGCCAGTTCTGGGGATTGAACAAACCAACTTGCCCAGTGCACCTTGTCCCAGGCCTACATAGCAGCAGAGAAGTGCTGCAGAGCAGAGCCTTGGCTGGCTCAAAGGTGGCTTTGCTGCTTTGGGGGGGTTTCAGTTCCATTCTTAATGCCAGTTACTCCATGAGTGTGACAGCAACAGCAAGCCCACGAATTCCTCTGAAGAGAAGCTGCTGCTGAAGGGATCAATCAGAAGTTTTACATGAGAAGAAAATCCACACTCTTCCCAAGGGTGTCTCCACCTCTAGAAAAATCAAGATGTCATCTGCCCACCCATTTGGGTCCCAATCCACTCAAAAAAAATGGTAACTTGAAAGAACTCCTTCCACTTTTCCTGTCTATTTTGCCTTCCTTTCCCTCCCCTCAAAGCCTTACTGGCAAGGGAGCCTAACCTCATTTACAGCACAGGCAAAAGGAAGCTCTCTGGTATTATATTTCCATCATTATGTTTTCCTAATTAAATTCCTGTGCATCTCTGTTTACTGTTTGGGATGTGATTGAAGGAGGTGGTTCCTACAGCTCAGCCACCACTGTGACCCAGCCTAAAGATTTTCCAAAGCTTATGACAGGAACCAGCAGCTTTCAGACAAACCCAACAGCTCCCTGGGGATGCAGAACCACAGCAGGTAGCCTCCACCACCACAGCCAGAGATGACTATGCTGTAATCCTTACAAACACAGAGCCACATAGACTGCAGCTACTCTCTGATACCCAACAAAAGTGAGATTCACATTTTTCCCCCAGAAAAGCTACAGTCTGTTATCACATCAGTTTATCCTACAGACTGTGGAAATCAGAGCTCTATCTCTAAGGTAACAGAATTTGCCATAAAGTTGGAAAAATCACATTTCTGCTAATTTGAGCACATTCTTTCCTCAGGCATTCCCCTACCTCAAAGAGCTGCTTACTGTGGGGGGGGGATTCAACTCCCTGCAGCAGCTTCTGGAGGATGCCAAGAGCTCCTTGCCCTTGCAGACAGACCTTAGCAGAACAAAACTGCCAGAATTTATTGAGAATCTTTTTTTCCACTGCACCTAAAGGATGGCTGGGAGAAAATGTTGACAAAAATGAGCTGATCCTGAAGCCAAGGAGGGAGATGCTGGCAGGAGGTGTGAGCAGGGCAGGGATTTTACAGTGTCTTCTATTTCCATCTGAAAAAGAGTTCTCAGCACCGAGATACACCCCTCGGCCTGCAGATTAATCTGTCTTTTAAACACAAGCTTCTTGTTAAACAGCAACAGTCACAAAAGAAAGCCAAAGCCTCCCTCAGCGCACGATGTATTTGACTGGAGCCATCCCTGGTGTGATAGGAAGGCAAATCCTCTTCCCGGCAGCCTAATGGATCTTGGAGCTGCAGCTTTTCCACTCCCCTGAACGACTTGTTGCAAGGGAGATGAGTGCTCTGTGCGCAGCAATGCCATCTCCTGGCACGGCTCCTGTGAGAAAGGCAGCTTGCTGAATACCACCACAAGAAAGCTCCTGTTTGGGGGAAAACAGAAACGCAGGCTCCACAATAAATCTCGGATTTTCCCCTCTCCGTTGGGCTGGGATTGTTCAGGGGGCAGAAACGAAGGGCTGAGAACACACACGGTGCACTGCAGGAGCAAACTGGCTCCGGGGCCTCTGAAAGGCCCTCCAGGAACATCACCGGGGGTGAAGATCCACACAGACTGCAAGGTAAGGACAGGGATGTGTTCAAAGCCCATCAGAGCAGGAACCTGGCAAGGGGGGGCAAGCAGTCAAGCAGAGCCAACTTTGCATATCCCTGGGAAAATGCTTTCCCTATCAGCAAACATTTCACACAACTCATTTGTTTTACTTTTGTATTCCCAGCCAGAAAGTCTATATTAAGCACCAGCAAAGATTGAAAACACGTGCTGTTTACATGGAGGAAATAAACAAGGGCTGGCTATTCCCAACCCCCCCAACTCTGCCTTTCTCCAGTTGCCATTTGGAGGTACAGTGGGACAGATTAAAGAGAAAGATTTGCCAGTACCTGTAGGTTTTAGATGTGTGTAATATGTGACAAACACCACCAGAGCAGTTGGTGGTCCCATAGCAGCCTCATTTGAGAGGTCAATGATATTTCTGAGTGTAGCTTTCCACTTGGCCACGTCCTCATCCTCCTCATGGCAGTGCCAGAGGGAGACAGCAGCAGAGTTTGGAGGCTTACACAGCCAGTTGCAACATGAGTTCATCTCTGAAGTCTTTGGAGAATTCATACAGGAAAAGCACTGTCTGAGATGAATTCTTAGGTGTCTGACAATGAGAAAACTCTGAGTAAAGTGTTTCCCACAGTAAGTGTGTCTAGAGACTCTTGTTCCCATCCATTCCCATTAGATTAAGGTCAAGAGATACAGATATGCTCCATCCTCTCAGCAATTCCTACTAGCTGACAATTCCCTTTCCAAAACTTTCTATTTCATCTGCTGCACTATCAAAGATTTCCAGATGAATATGCTTTGCCCAGAGCCTCTGCTCAGACACTTCCAAGAAAACAAGATTATTACAGGAATTCTCTTCAGTTAAATAAAGTTTATCCAATGGACACATCTATAAAACAATAACTCTCAGTGTCCTAACACCTGATAAATAGAAAAACCAGCCAACCACAGGCACTCAAAGCATGAGGCTGAGTGGTAGACAAAAGCCAAGCATTTTGTTTCCTTCCTCAGTGGGGGATTATAAAAGTACTGTGGATTTACCACCCAAATTCTTAATCACTGCCCAACTTAATTTTATTAAGAGTATTTGAATGTTCTTTGAATACTGAAGCTATATGGCAAGAAGCACAGTTATGTCTAAGCAAAGACACAAAAGCTGCACAATAAGCAACACTGCAACAGGTGACTGACAGAAAAACAGTGCTGACTTCTGGCAAAATTAATATTTAGTTTTATTAGAAAATCATAAAACACTAGTTTAAAACTACTCCTGTATCTCAGTTATCTAGGCATTCATGTATCCAATACCAGGATTAAAAGCTCCATTCTTTTTGCTTAGCATGCTTGTGATACAAGTGTGGCTGCAAACAGCTGCTAAGAGAGCAGGGCAGCTTCCAGGGAGGAGCAAGGGGTGAGAAAGGGGTGCATCCCACTCTCTGCAAACAGCACAGCTGGCATGCAGTGGGGGAAACCAAAAGCTAGATTCTTACCCCAGCCACAGCAATTTTCTCAGTGTGAGAAAACAGCAGACTCACTGACAAGGTTCTGCAGAGATGTGAAATCAAGATCTGGTCTCCAGTAGCTGTGAATTCCAGTTCTCATGAGATTAAAAAAGGAGACAACAATGAAGAACATGCCCCCAGTTTGCAGATTTCATTATGTGAGCAGTCTGCTCCTACAGGTTTAGTGTGTCCAACCTTTGCTGGCTCTGGGAGAGCCACAGTAAATAAAGACAAGACTTCCCACAGGGATACCAACTATATGAAAAAGCTTAGGAAAGAAAAAACAAATCACATTAAAAAGCACTTAGGGACAAATTGACAGTTCTTCAGATCAGGAGCTGAGCACACTGGGTTTTTTCCTACAGAGTGACCTCTTTAGAGGCAACTACAGGAGCCTAGAGGGTTCCTGAAGCAGCAGAGCTGTTGCACTACAAGAAAACAGGGGGGTTGAAATATTTTTTTTTCCTGTATTTGGAGTAACACTAATTGCTCTTTGATGGCTGCAGCTTCCCAATGAGGCAAAGCTTGCACTGGGGTTAGCAGACACACACACACACCCACACACACACACCCCTGCTGCTCTCCACAGTGTTCCCAGCTGGATTTGACACCTCACTCCATGTTCTCTGGGAGCAGCTGCCAGGTAAAACAGGATTACTTCATGTTCCTTCCTCCCACAAGTGAGACATGGGTGTCCATCATGACTGGTGACACTTGGAAAATGGAAGCAGACTTCTGAAAATCCTTCTTTTTCAAGGGATGGGGATTCTGATCTGCCCTGTAAACAGATTTGGTTGCACCCTCTGGTGTGGCCAATACAGACTAATAAAAGCTTTTCACACCCAGAACAGACACAAAATGCCCTCTGTAAACCATCAATGAGTGTTTCAATGTTAGAAGGATTTCTTCCAATGTATACCGATTTCTGTAGGCATATTTATGTTCTTCTACATTTGATACTTACATTGCATTTAAATTATTTTAATTATACATCGAATGGGCTTTGAGGTAAATACAGAGTCATTACCATGATTAAAACTGCAATAGAAACATCACTTTTTAGAGTTGTTCTGTGGCTTCCCCTGCATCTCAAGTATCAGAAAGTCACTATCTCAGCTCTCATGTTCTATGTTGCCATGGTAAGCAACCTGCTGTACCTAATTCCATCTTCCTACAAACAGGGACCAAAAATACATATTCTTGTCATCTCTAAATGAGAAGATCGAATTTTTCAGTGCTGTATCAAAATGTGCTTCTGAAAACACATCTATCTTTGTAGCATTTAGGTCAGGATTATTTTACAACTACAGTCATTAAACTCTTAATATCTGTAGCTGTCACAAGACAAAGGTTCAAGAAATCACCCATTTACTGCAAGACATTTTGATTGTACTTCAATACTTCACTTTTCCTGCTCTAATCCTTTCAACTTTCCACTATGTGAAAAGAGTATCTTTAGAATGTACCTTAAACCAGTATTTTCATTTTTTTTTCCCTCCAGATAAGTGTATCACTGTGGGCTACTCCACTACAAAGATAAGTATAGAGGGTTTATTGCAATTTCTTCATTAAGTCAAGTCTTTGGTCCATATGCTGCCTGTTAAATCTTTAAAAATATATATTACTAAAGCAAAAGAATAGACATCAAGTGAATCATTTCTCTCTTGGCAAAAAGCACTGCACTCTGCTGAATAAGACTTGATAGAGCTTTTTTGTATAACAGTGTCTATTCTACAGCTGACACCTTGTTTTAAGTAGCCAGCTTCAGAACATTTATTATTACAAAATAAGATCTCTTGGGAATTGCTTAACAGAGACACCACCACGTATCCTGCAATGAGCCACACTCTGCACTTACAAAATAATTCCTTGAGTTGTAGGTACCAGCCTTAGAAATCCCATGTGAAATGCAGCTGGATGAGATAAAATGAGCATTGCTGTGCTGCCATCTCTCCAGCCTCTCACGGAGATTCAGTTTGCATCTAGATGGGCTTTGCAACATCTCACTTCTTCTAAATAATCATTCACTGTGTATTCCACAGGCAGAAATTAACTAAGGAGGGTTAATAACATCTTCTTCATGCAGCCCTGCAATTTGCTGCCCTTAAGTGAATGCTGATTTGGTGATTTTTGCAGAAGCCACACAGACTAGTAAGAGGTTTTTAAGCCATAGCTGAAACTAAGGTGAGCAGCTTCCTCCACTCCTTAAATAGCACAGGATTATTTTATGTCCTGGGGGTTGTTTGTCATAGCAATAGATTTGTAGGAAGCTGGGCAGTTGCCTTGGAGCTTCTTTTTATAGTACCTTCCATTTCTACCATTTCCAATTGATCAGAATTAGCATTGGAGTCATCGGGACGTTCTATTATTAATCTCAAAAAAAACCAAACCAACAACCCCCAAACTTGATACTGTTGCTCAGCAATGTTCTACCACTGAAACACTGGAAAACCTTGATGAAAACAACAAAGTTGAAGCAAAACACAGATGCAATGTGAAACTGGTGTGGGGAAGAGATGTGTGTGCTGTATTACTGCTCCGTGTTGGGGAAGCACCAGAAAAGCTCAATGTCAAGCACAACCCAAATGAAAGCTCCCGAGGACAGCAGGAGTGGAGCTGCCAATCTCCTCCACTTCCAAATGCCCCAAAGAGCAGATCCTCCAAGAGGTTTAAATCATTCCCCAGTAGCCAGCTGCCTTTCCTAGACGTGGCAGCTAGCTCCAGGTGAAAGCCCAGGCTCCGATGCCCCCTCCAGAACGGGCACAGCAACAAGCAGCCTGACAGGTGCAGAGAATACCAACCTATGTTTAGTTGCAGGGAAGGTTGTGCCAGGTCATGTTACAGACAACCAGAGCTTCCCACCTCCCCCGTGCTTCTGGATGCAAAGGCTGGCACCTCCCCTCTGCATTCTATTATGAGTAGCCTTTCAGGCAAGCTGCTATTTTTTAAAAGACCATCACAAAAGTTTCATCAAGTGCAGCCAGTGACAGAAAACCTCTACAGGGTCACCTTATGCTTTTGAAGCACAGTGCTCACATGGATGGATGATGCCAAGACCAAGGTCAAACAGCTTGAGAAGTTAAGGCTTTTACCCTTAACCTCACAGAATCACAATCACAGAGTGTCAGGGGTTGGAAGGGACCTAGAAGATCATCTAGACCAACCTCCCTGCCACAGCAGGGTCACCTAGACCAAGTCACCCAGGAACAGATCTCAAGGGAGCTGCTCCTTCAGTACAGGGAAGGTGTAAAGACCAGGAGCAAACAAACCACCTGCCAGGAGCAGCACTAGCCTGGGTGCTAGGACTGTTCATTAACCCATGCTGAGTAACTTCATCCTGTAAAGCCAGACAATCAATCGATCTCCAGAGTGCCTGCCCCTCGACTCAGCACAGCCAAAATGTGTCAGACAAAATGCTTTTATATAGATTTCATACACATTTGCTTTACTAAATATAGATTCTCTTCTTTGAGCTGCACAAACGGAAAGGGAGCTCAGCCACTGGAACCAACAGGAGGTTTGAAGAGCTACTTTTAAGTCTAAATATTTATACCCAGCTCTTCTTGCTACTTGCTCTGACTTACCACCATGATGACAACCAAAAAGCTTCCCCCTTTTGCATTTTACTGCCACAGAAACTTAAAGATCCTCTGTTGTTCATTACCCTTATTTTATAAATCAATTTCTCCAATTGCATCCTTAGAAGTTGATAATCACAGGATCCCAGAATGTCAGGGGCTGGAAGGGACCTCAAAAGATCATCTAGTCCAACACCCTTGCCAGAGCAGGGTCACCTCGACCAGATATTTAATTACAATAAAAGAATGACTGGAAATGAAGTTTATGGCTTTGGGTTTGTTTCAGCAAGTCAGTCACAGTGATGGTAGGTACAAAGCAAATAAAGCAATAAATTTCCCCCTTTCATGGCTAGATGACACACACAGCAGCTTGGTGTCCTGTGACACACAGGGGGGGAACATGGGCTCTTGCTCTAAAGACCTTCCCAAAATCATGTGGCTGTTTGCAAACAGATACAGGAGAAAATTTCATCTGACAACTCTAAGGGGCTACTCTTGAGCTTTCAGCCTTGGAACTGCACATTGTCTGGGCATTGCCTGGGCAAGGCTTTGACCCAACAGGGCCAAAGACTTTTAGCCACTGCTTCCAGCACACGGTGGACCTGGGGAACAGCCCCTTCCCAGTAAAATCTGAGGAGGTTGTGCTAACACATCCTCACCTGGGGGGAGGTGTGGGGGGTATCACTGGGGTGATATTATTGCCACCCTGTGTGCTCCTGGTGCCTGACCAGGGGACCGAGGTTAGAATTCAGAGCAGGAGGAGGGATGTCCAGCCCTATTTTCTGTTTTTCGGGCATCATCCAAGACAGTCCATGTCGGAGTGCTTGGAACATCCAGCTCATCCACCTCCAGCAGCCAGGGGAGAGCAGGGAGCCCCATAACCACGGCAACGAGCAGCAGAGCAGCGCTTCGAGCTGCGGCATTTCCAGTACGAACCTCCGGCCGCCGCGGAGGGAATTCTCAGAAACGGCCTCATTCAAGGGCAGGTTCGAGCGGCACGAAGCTGTCTGTGAGTAACCCGAGACGAAATTATCAGCGACGTGACCTGCATCTCAAAAGTCTCCGGGTTTGCGGCGCGCCCGCAGCACGTAACAGCCCCCGCCCGCTGGCCCGGGAGAACCGCAGCCCTTGGCTGCTGCCGGAGAGAAATCAACGGTGGTCCTGAGCGGCTGGCAGCACCCAGCCCTGAATCACAGCATCACAGAGTGACAGGGGCTGGAAGGGACCTAGAAGATCATCTAGAGCAGGGTCACCTAGACCAAGTCACCCAGGAACAGATCCAGGCGGGTCTTAAGTGTCTCCAGAGCAGGAGACTCCACAACCCCCCTGGGCAGCCCCTGCCAGGCTCTGCCACCCTCACTGGGAACAAGTTTTTCCTTGTGTTTACCCTAAACCCCTTGTGCTCCAACTTGCTCCCATTGCCTCTTGTCCTGTCATTGGGTGACCTGCTGGCAGTGTTCTGTTCACACCAAACACTGAGTGCCTGTTGCTGATGGAGCTGCAAAACATTAGGGTCCAGTAATACAGAATTACTCTTTTTTTTAAGGAAACCAAAAAGAGCTGTGACATTTGGCAAGTCTGGAGAAGATGAAGCGTGGACACCAATCTCTCCAGAGGTGAGCTGATCAAACAGCCCTCCTCTATTAGACCCAGCACTGCTTCACTAGCTTCAATAAGCCAGGCAGCTTGAATACTTGAAATAGTTTGGAAACATCCCAGGAGATCAAAGCTCTCTAACGGGACACACAACTGATGTCCAGGCCTCTCACATGCTTGCCAGGACTTTAGGTCACACTCCCTTTCTGCACATGAATCAGTGCCTCACATGCACGGCCCCCAGGAAGTCAGAGTGTTGGTGACAGTCACACGAGTGTGTCCCTGTGCACGTCTAGCTTGCCCTGCAAACTGCCATCACTAGAGGGATCAAATGCTTCTCCACCTCAGGCTGGTTTTTCACTTCATTCGTGTTCTTGAACACATTCAGAATGAGCAATACAGTGAATTAAACACCTGATGCAGCAATGTCTGAAGAAGCAGAAAGTTGAAAAGCAATGCAGCCCATTGGACCTTAGCACTTCCATGGGAAGAGATGAGACTGTGGTGGTCCCCTTGGCTGTGCTCTTCTTCCTACCCTAGACACATCATCTTAAAACACCCAGATTATCTGAATAAGTAAAGCAACTTATAAATAAAGCTTAAAAAAATATTAAAGGATGCATTTCATAAAGTTTCTTACTAGGTTTCAGCTTCAATGCCATAAATTGTGGGAAATCACCTTGATTATCAATGGTCAAAACACCACAGACAGAGAACCTCTGAAAGGGACAGGTCAGCAACTCAACCTCCTGTAGCTGTCACTTGTATACACCAGTAGAAGTGAACACAAAGCAAACCCTTTTAACAAGGCAAACACTCTTCCTACATGTTTTGTGGGGTGGGGAGTGAGGATGTTGATGAATGAATCCTTGTTGCATAAATAAAGATTTATTTTATATAGGAAGCCTCAAGTATCTGCCCCGTTGCATACTGTTCTTAATACTCTATAGGAGCAATCAGGTTCTGCAGACAAATCAAAATACTTCAAGCCCAGATGGCCAAAACCAACAACCACAACAAAACCAACCACAAAAGTACACAAGCAGAGACAACAATCATGCTGTAAGCAGTGTGCAGTCCCACAGCTCAATGCAGTCCCTTTTTCTTCACGTTGGGCATCTCAGATGTGATGCACAATTTGAGCAGCATTTTAACTTGATTACATCTCAAAATGCAGAACAGTTGCACATAATTGACACCAGCAGTTACAGCACAGAATGAGGGGAAACAGATACAAATATTATCCTAGGACATGATTAGACAATGTAGAGAAAGCAAATATTTAAACAGCATTCCCCACCAGCTCGGGGTTGTAGTTGTGTGTGCTGAGGCAGGGGGAGAGAGCAGTGTGACTGTGACATAACTGCTGTAATCTGGTTAGTGAAGCTGCTGCTGCTGCCCGTCCACCCAGGGCTTAGCAACTGCTACCCCAGCTTGCACAGGCAGCCAGTTATAGAGCACTCCACGTAATCACAGCTTATTAAAATTAAAATTACAATGAGGAAAGAAAGAATTCTTGCTCAATTGAAAGATTTCACCTTAATACCATCTCGGTTCTGAAAATCCACAGCACTGCACTTTTAACCCATTTTCTCCTGAGGTTTCGAGAGAATAAGGCTCAGCTTTCAGCTCCAAAGCTTTCTGACAGAAACTTTATCAGCTTGTTTCAGGCAGCTGCCTGCCTGCACTGCTCTGAAAGTCTCTGCAGTCAATGATGGATTCTGAACACTGGCTGTTTTCCCCACACAAGTTCATAAACCTTCACAGAGTAACCAACAACAATTTCCAGCTCAACTCCCTACTCTCTACTTTTGTTCTTCTTTTTTAATAAGTAAATAAAGGGTACAGAACACAGTCTACATCCTGCTAGATACGTCAGTTGTTTCTGAATTCCCAGCTTACTCACCAGCCCAGTAAGAACAGTAAGGCACTTCAGAATGAAGGATAAAAGAGAAAGAAAGGCTGGCCATCTGAAATGAACATATTGTGTTTAGTCAAGTATTTTCCACACTCTGTTAGTCAGTTATTTATTAACAGTGAACTGGGAGACTTCTATATTTCATTTACCAGCTATTCTTTATAAATTTCACAGAGGTTTCCCTCATCACAAGCATGCACCATCAGAAGGAGAGGAGGCAGCTAAGTTCTTTTGAGCAGCAGCAGGATCTATACCACCTTATATACCACACCAAGAGTGCATTCTCAGTGACTCTAGCTCAAGACTGATGCCTCAGGTTAAGGCCAGATGCCAAAATAACTTATCTCTTATATATCACATCCCCTATTCACTTCCACACCACATGGCCCAGTGCTCAGCAAGGTCCAGATTATCCCAGTTCCACTGTCCTCACTCTGAGGCTCTCCCTCCCACACTGCTGGGAAGAGCAACTTCCATCAGACTTTCTGAGGCAACATCACACAGCAAGTCATGTCATTATAAAGAAAACATCATCATCATCATAAATAATAATAAAACTTAATAAATTATAAATTCATAATAGAACTTTAAAACAGACACAGCACTTTCACCATGAACATTTTGGTGCTCCAAAGCCAACATTACTATCACTTTACAAAGATCTAACCATGGGAAGCAAATAAAAAGCTACACATATGAGAAGCAACAAGTTGTGTTTCCACAATATATACACAGTGATCGGTTTTAGCATTGAAAAACTCACAAAGTTTAAGGGGTTTGGGTTTTTATTTAGTTTTGGGTTACTTACTGACTGGCAAGAAGCACTATCCCTTTGATCTTTAACAGCCAAGTTCAGAAGCAGATCCTCTTGAAGCAGAGACATGCAGTAGATGGTTTATTTTTCTTTCCAAGCCAGCAGTAGTATTTGTTCCCACTCCAATGCTGGTGCACTTCAATCAGAAGTGGTTGTGGCTTCACCTCACAAAATGGTAGCCACTGCAGTCCACAAACTTCCATGCCCCGCAGCTTCCGGTGCCCCATAGAATGGTGGGCAGTCCTGCAGTCCAGAAGCTTCCATGCCCCACAGCCTCAGCAGCCTCCCAGCCTCAGCAGCCCCACAAAATGGCGGCCAGCCCCACAGCCCAGAAGATTCAATGCCCTGCAGGCTCGGCTGCCTCACAAAATGGCGGCCAGCCCCACAGCCCAGCGGCTTCCATGCCCCACAGTTCTGACCACCTCACAAAATGGCGGCCAGCCCCACAGCCCAGCAGCTTCCCCACAGCCTCAGCTGCCCCACAATATGGTGGCCAGCCCCACAGCCCAGAAGACTCCATGCCCTTCAGGCTCATCTGCCCCACAAAATGGAGGGCAGCTCTGAAGTCCAGAAGCTTGCATGCCCCACAGCTGCTCCACAAAATGGCGGCCAGCTCCACAGTCCAGCAGCTTCCCCACGGCCTCAGCTGCCCCACAAAATGGTGGCCAGCCCCACAGCCCAGAAGACTCAATGCTCTGCAGACTCAGCTGCCTCACAAAATGGCGGCCAGCCCCACAGTCCAGCAGCTTCCATGCCCCACAGTCCTGACCACCTCACAAAATGGCAGCCCAGAAGCTTCCAATCCCCACAGCCTCAGCTGCTCTACAAAAGTTCCTCAGCTGCTCCACAAAAATCTTCCCCCCAAATTCCTCTCCAGCCATGTTTCACCAGCAGCCTGCTTGGGTTTTATGGGTTTGCTTTCCAGTATAAACTCTAACTCAGCTCAGCAGCAAACTGGGTTTACTGGGCAGGTGGTCCCAGCCCCAGCAGGCCTGTTGTCAGGGCTACCCAAGGAAATGCTCTGACACAGAATGAGCAGGTTCTGGTTTTTTACACTCAGGAGGTCACAGTATTTGAGTGACACCTTGTCTGTTCCACTTGGTTTAGCTGCTGCCATATTATCCATACATCCAGGCACCCGACAGGATTTATTACTTTCACTTAGGCTGGGAACATGTCTAATGCCCACTGACAAGCTCTGCAACTCACCTGAACTTTTTCCCTTTCCTATTTTTTTTTTCTTTCCATACTCTTTTCTACATACCAAGAAAAGACCCGACTGGAACATGAATGGATTTAAAACTTTAGTTCTTGCCCTCCACAGCAGGCTGAAAAACACCAGATCAAACCCAACTGTTTTTCATGGCAGTGGCAAATCTTCACATCCAGTTCCTGCATAAATTGGGACAATTCATCACATTTCCCTCATCTCAGACTCAGTGTGGTCAAAAGGATCTGCTGATTTCCAAGGTTTCAGAGCACTCCTTTGACTAAATGCAACCAACGATGGTCTCGGAGGCTCCACGTTTCAGTTGCTCTGTGCCACAGAACAGGACACTGAAGACTGGAGTCACCTTCCAGCTCACTCACCTTCCAGCCGGGGTTGTGTTTCACCCCTCTGAGGCCATCCCCACACCAAACATCAGCTTTGCCCAGCACTAGCAACCACTTTGGTTGTTCTTCCCATCCATCCTCCCATGCGACCCATGGCATCTACCTCTTCCTACTGTGATTGCTTGGCATTCCCTCCTGGAATGCTACAGGAAGCAAACACCTGAACATCTTTTCCCCTGCCTGAAATACACTCTCCTGCTCCAGGGATTAGACAGTCTCCGTGCAGTCCGGCCACATGCCAAAGCCCAGCCCCCGGGTTATTACCTGACAACTCGGCCGGGATAAAGACCCGGAGCCGGAGCTGCACCTTTAATCTCTGCTCACACATTCCCTCCACGTTTGGCTGGGAAACCAGCCTTCCGAAAACTACCATTCCCCTTTCCTCCATCCACAACCAGCCTGGCAGTGTGGTGGGAGCAGGTTTCTTATCACGGATTGTGATTCAGTTTCTCATTATGGGATCACTTAGGTGCCTTTTCCCGGAGCTCAGCTCAGTGTAAAGCACAGACAGAAGGGGACAGAACTAAGTCTGCACAGCCCCTAATTCTACTGCTTTCTAACCCCCAAGTGCTTGAATTTGCAACTGAAATAACACTGTAGCATCCTCATTTTTATATGGAATCCAGACGCATGCAGCCATTTACTCCTCAACTGTAATTACTTTTCCCTACATTAACCTGCATCTATTATGCAGCAGGTTCATTATGCACCACGTTTCCTCGTTTCAAATCAGCAAGGAGTCATTTTCTAGCACCCTTTTCTCTTTGGTGTGGCACCCAGGGCTCACTGAAATAGGAATGTTTGTTGGGATAGATGTTCTCTTGACTCAGTGCAGTGATGCCTAAGCAAGGGCTTCACTATGCTGATTTTCAAGCCATTCTAGTTTGGAACAAATTACTCTATGGCAGCAGGAGGCAAAATTAAAAACGAGCTTGACTCAAATTAAAAGCTCAAAGGAACCCTGAAAATGAAAAATTCAAACCAATCTAATTTTTTTAATTACAGAATTATAATCCATGCCAGTAAAGAGGTGAAGGCAAACAACACACTGGCCAAAGCAAAGCTACTGCAAGGGTGGGCTGGGAGGGGCATCAGTCGAAACCACCCGTGGAAAAGAAGCTCCAACCATCCTCAAATCCCACCAGCTGTTAGTAGGGAACAAAGAACACCCTGCAAGAGGAAAAGCCAGAGGAGTGAGATGAGGAGCAGTGGGCCAGAAAAGTCAGCACCACAGCACACCAGCAGTCTGTGCAGTAGTAGGAATGGTCCAGGAGATGACCTCAGACACTGCAGTGGCACACAAGTCTTTAGGAAGGTTTGGTTTTTCCTGCTGTACAGGAGAAAAGTATAAAACAGTAAGAGCAGAGTTACAGGGGAAAACCCCTCGAGAAAAAGATAAAAAGAAAAAACCCAAACCAACAAAACAGCAGCTCCTGCAGTCCAACCCAGCAGCTGAGGTGTTCCCTGCAGCAAAGTCTTGCCAAGCCCTAAGTGGAGATGTCCTACTGCTGAGCCCACATCTGTTGGAGTTAATACAGCTGACAGGCTGCAAACCTGCCTCACTTGTGCACAGAGGGGCACTGCTACTGCAGCCAAGAGCCATGCTCAGCACACCAGGCTGCTCACACTTCTTGTTCCCAGCCATCTGAACTGCCTGTGGGGACTTTGGCTCTCCCAGTAACAAGGGACTGGGTAAAATCTCCTGGTCTCATATTCCACTCAAGTCACTGTCTTACCTTAGGGATTTACAACATGACACTGTTTTGCCACAGAAACCTCCTGGCAGAAAGAGACTGATGGGAGCTCTTCCCACACCCACACCAGCCCTCTTCTGCACACCATGATGGGTGTTCTCTCTTCAGCTTTGGTTCTCACCCCAAGCCACGAGTTTCACGCCCCAGAATCTTCTTCTATCCTTTTGGATATATCTGGATTTCCAAATACAACCAACAGTATTTTGAAAAAACAAAAGAGCTTTTACAGCAAAAGGAGGATGTCTGGTCCCAGGCATCATTCTTCAGACAGGTCTTTTACCAAGCAGTAAAGGGATTTCGAGGAGATCAATAATGGGATGGCATCAGGAAAATTACCCCATGACTGCTTTATATTGCTCAGTGCTAAGCAACTTTGCCTGAGCTCACTTCAATCACAGTACCAGACTCTCCTGCACCCTTCCTTTTCCCATCAGACAGTGGACTAGGCCCAGGGGTTACTCCTGCACACCCAGAGACAGCAGCACCTCCTCAGATAGGCACCTCTTCATGCATCTTTCCATACACTGAACTGCCTGCTCAGTATTAGATATTCAGCTATTCTGCTGGGAGAGACACATAAAATCACAGCACAAAGTTCAAACAACTTCTTCAGAGAGTTTTGCTATCAAGCTGCCAGGTAGGGATATCCTTGAGGACCTCAGAGAGGCCCTGGTGCAGTGGGAATGCAGCTTGCTGCTGATCCTAGTTTTTATTAAGGACTACCATGAGAACAAAACAGCTGGTACAGCAGTTCCAAGCAGGATTGATCCCTTCCATTTTGGTTTATACCCTCCCAACTCCACTCTTCTTCCCTCCTAAGGCTGTAAGAGATGCTGGGTAAAGTGGGTGGCTGGTAGTGATTCAATAAGAAACAAATTGACCTCAGGCATCCCTGTTCTTTGCCCTGGTCTTAAGTGGCCTCGTGCTTTTGTTCACAGGCACTGAGGTCTCAGTGAAGGTCACCCAGCAGGCTGGATGTGTGTTATCTTACTGAAGGGCAGCAAAAATTCCATTAAATACTGAACTCTACAGCAGTCCTGGTGAGAAACATGTCTGATTAATTTCTTCCTAAAACAATTAAAAATTATTCTAAAATAGTAAGTAAAACAATAAACTGTAGCAGTCAATTTATTTCATGAGTAACTTCCAGACTAATTCAGGACGTTACGTTGTAGTTCAGTTCTCATGCCCAGTAGAAAAACCCCCTGAGAAGGCAACTTGGACCATTCCAGGGAAGGCAGCAGTGCAGGTTGGCTGCTGGATGTGCCAGTCCCTCCTCAGCAGGCACTGAGTGTGGGGCAGGAGCAGGTGGAATAGGCTGCATGCAACGAGTGGGATCCCCACTGCTCAGAGCCTTCAGCATCAGTTACCACCTGCATCTTCTTTTCCTCTATCCCACTGGCACCTCGAATGGATTGCCAATGGACCAGAGAGATGCCCGCTCCTTTCTCTCCCTCTGAAAACCAACCTTAGCCACTAAACTCAGACAGTTTCTCCCTCCAGTTTCCAGCAGGGAAGGGCCCAGGAAGTGCCAAGAGACGTGGGGGCGAGGGAGGCGGCCGCTCTGGTGGCATTTCCAGCCAAGGGCAGGAGCAAAGCCACACAAAGGCCTTTTTGCTTCTCTTGCCCAGCCCAAACTTCCAGAGCTGACAAGTTCAGATAGTCCTGTGAACTTTTGGATGGCTGTCCCAGCCAGAGCCTGGAGGTTGCCCTGACTCTGGTGCCACCAGCTCCTCAGCGGGGGAAAAAAAAATCAAAGGAAAAGAGCAGGATGGGATTTATCTTTGGATTTCTGTTGGAGTACAAACATACGATGCTAATCTGATTACTCATTGGGAATCCTCCTTTGCAACAGCTTTTTCTTTATTAATCTTAGCACGGTAACGTTTCAGCCAGAGCAAAAGAGCAAACGGAGTGAACCAGCCCCACATCCCTCTGCTGCTGCCTCCCCGTTTCCAGGGCACACGAAGCACTCACCGTGTGACACCCCCCCCAGCACCCAGCCAGGTAGAGAGCATCCCACCAACTCCATCCCCCCTCCCGCATGTAAATTAATGCAGCAGCCGCCATAGCCCCGAGCTCTGGGCTGGCACGGGGAGGACAACGCGGGGCCAGCGCGGGATGGGCCGCTCGGGAGCTGCTGCGTGACGTTCATTGGGATGTTCTTCACGCCTTTGCACGGGCTCTGCTACGGCAGCAATGCACCACAGAGCCACCATTGCCCGCAGCCCTGGGAAGGGGCGTGCGTGTGTGTGCGTGTGCACACCGTGCTGTGCCTGCATGGACGCACCTGCCGGCGTTTTGGGGTGGATTCGATGCTTTTTATTGAACGACGAACAGCAAATTCCCCGGCCGCCCGACCACTGCAAGATTTCCTCCCCCCCGCGTCCCCGTCCCCATCCCGCGGGGGCTGCGTCCCCGCTCCCCGGGCAGCCAGGCGAGGCCCCCGGCGCGGGGGGTATCCCGCCCAAGCCCCTCCCCGGGACTCGCCGCCCACCGCCCCGCAGCTCCGCGGGGAGCGGGCCGGGCACACGCGTGGTCTCCGCCGCGGGCGAGCACCCACCTGGCGAAGGCGCGGCGGGCCGGCGGGGGGCGAGGGCCCGCCTCCCGGTGCGGGGGGTGCGGGGGAAGCCATCTTCGAGCCCCGCGCGGCTCCTTCCCGCCGGTGCCCGCCTTCTCCTCAGCCCCGCGCCATGCCGGGACCCCGCACGGCCCCGCGGCGGGGCGGGAGGGGGGGGNGGGGGGGGGGGGGGGGGGGGGGGGGGAGGTGAGCGGGGGTGACCTTCCCGGGTGCCGCTGCCCGGGCTCCGCGGGTAGGCGGGTGGGAGGGAGTGCGGGCGGTGGCGGGGCAGAGCCGGTGCGGTGCGGGCGGCGGAGGCCGGGCTGCCGATGAGATCACGGACAGCTCCGCGGCTGCCGGCGAGCGGGCGGTGCCGGCGGTGGAGGGGGGGACGACGCGGGGGGAGGACCCGCCTCGTCCAAGCGCACACACACCCCCCATGATACACCCCCGCACCTCGCCACGCACACACACACACATCCACCGCTCGGTACCGCCTCACGCACCCCTCCGCATCTTCCCGCACCCCCGGCTGGCCGCAGCGGGGGCAACCCCGGGTAGCGGGATGAGCCCCGTGGGGCTTTGTTTCCAATGACGACATCTCTTTGCACCTTCCCCTTCAGCTCCAAGTTTCCAAGCACGGGAAGAGAAGGGTTTGGCCAAACGCGCCTCTTCCCAGGTGCGGGTGCCCCCGTCCCGCACCGCAGACACGCACGCAGGGGCTGGGATCGCTCCATGCCCTTCAGCCTCTAGCTGGGGTGGAGCGCGAAGGGGGAAGAATTACCCCCTGCTGCCTCCATCGGGATAATTTGAGGCCACGAGGGACCTCTAATCAGCGAGTCTGCTCTCCCACGGAAGACTGGAATTGCTGGGAAGAGTTTCCTTCGGTGAGTCTCGCAGCAAGCCCCGAACAGCTGCCGCAGCTACAAAGCGCACGGTGGAGACGCGGCTCCAAATCGCGGCGTTAAAGAGCCCGTCCTGCCCTAGGCAAGCGGTTGTGGCAGGTAACGACCCCCGCTGCTCGCCGAGGAAAGCTGCTTCCCCACCCCCCCGCCTGCCGGCCTGGGGCAGAAGGGATCCCCTTCCTCGGCAGGGGAGAAACCTGCCCCTTCGCTCCAGTTTCTTCCCAGAAAGAGTTTTGTTCTGTGCTGGGAGGTGTAGAAAAGCTGTTAATCCAGAGCATTCCAGTGCCCAAGGCAGGCTCCTGCCCTGCCCCAGGCTGGCTCTGCTTTGTGTCATCCTACCAGCTTTGGAGCAGCCTTTGGAAGCACAGACTCGAAAGTCTCCCAGATTTCTGGTGCATTAGGGACGTGCTAAATTTATTCCTAGCAGCTAATTAAGTGTAAAAGTACTTAGTCTTGTTTGCACCGGGATTTAACCAATACCTTTAGCTCCACCTCCAGCTTCACATCCCTTCGTGCCCTCCTTCCCCGGTGGCAGCGGGGTGGGCAGCTGCATCCAGCTGCAGGCAGATGTTCTTCAGAGCTGCCTCAAGGGACCTCCCAGCCCTGCACACTGGTGCCAGCCCCGGGTGAGAGGTGGGAGCAGAAAACTTCCCTTGGCAGGGGAACTTGCTCCAGGTTGTCAGGAGGTGCCATGTGTGACAGGGCACAGATAAGGATGCAGAACAGAGGCCCCTCTTGTCTAAACCACCAATAAATACATTTATGTCTTCCAGGGAGCTTGGAGAGCTGGCACTCACTCCCTAGTTCTCTCATAATATTTATCCCAATATCTATTACATGGATTTCACTCATTTCCCCAGTTTCCCTAGGCTGTGAGCCTTCCCTTATGCATGACCTAACAACAAAGGCTGAGAGATCTTTGAGTTTCTCAGCAGACCAAGTTCAGCCTCAGAGGAGCATCCAGCTCAAGCCAAACACCACTGGAAGATCCACCTTTCTGTTCACTTTCCTCCTGCTTACTTCTCTTTTCCACTACCATCTTCATCTCCCAGTGTTTCCAGAAGCCAGGTGGGCCCACAGCAGCTCTGCCAGGCATCAGTGATCCCATTCTCATTCAGGGCTAGTTTCCCCTCCTGTTTTCATGGAATTGTGTTTTACCACTTACCTCCAAAATACTGAGGTTTGGTTTTTTTTCTCTCTCCCAAGTCTTCACCAGGTGAAGCCCTTCCCTGACT
>VYZU01016800.1:0-10616 GCA_013401355.1 Ceyx cyanopectus | reverse complement strand
CGCCCCCGCGGGCGCCTCCGCCGAAGGCCGCAGCGCCCGGCCCGCCCGACCCGGGGGGCGCCGGCCTAGGCCCCGCCAGCTCGTGGCCGTTCCGAGACGCTGCTCGCCTGGTTTACCTGCCGTGCTGTTTCTATCAGATCAGACTGCTGGCTTTCTCTGGTTGCTTTTTTTTATTCTTATTCTTATTTTTTACCGGTGATGATGACGATGAGGGGCGGTTTGCAAGGGCCGGGGAGGTGGGGAAGGGGAAGTTTGTAGCTGAACCGCCTGGCTCCCGCCGTCGGAAGTTCAGGGGACGGTGATGTCGAGTTCACCTCCAGGTTGGCTGGTAGCGGTTTGCCCGAGGCAGAGGACTGGCCGTAGCGCCCGGTAGTCGGTGAAACGAGCCCGAGCGATCTCTTTGGCAATACCTTGTAAGAAATAACCCGCTGCTGGTGTCCAGACCGCAATGGAAACGTAGCACAGGTACGACCGGCCCGATTGCCGACTGAACCGTCCGTACGGTTATTGCTACCACGTGTCCTCGGAACTGACCATGAATCGCATTTCCCAGAGCTGCAACCGGAGCTGCTGGGGTTAGCGAGGCGTAGGAGAGAGGGGCAGAGCCCGTGGCACAGGCGTTTCGGGTCCGACAGACAATGGCAACGGGAAAGACACGACGGTGAGGAAAACGGCAATTGGCTGGTATCGTTAGGAGAGGGGAAACAAGCGAGAGGAAAGAGCAGTAATCAGCCTTAATCCCTTGTCATTATTAAAATTACAGTGTTGCTGGTGAGACGCACGTATCAGCCGCGTCTGAAGGTGTCGAGGATGATGGATTTAGTACAGGAGTAGCGTGTGCTGGGTGACATCAAGATTTGCAGGCACAGAAATTAGCAACTAAGTGAGAAATTGCAACTTCCCCCTGTGTGTGTGTGTGTGTGTGTGTGTGTGTGTGTGTGTGTGTGTGTGTGTGAGCTGGGTAGCGTGTATTCCCTTACTCATTGCTGGAGTTCTCCAAGAAGAGCTGGGATGTGGGATTCCAGGGGAAAAGCATCACCAAGAGCCCGTTAATTTGGTCTCTGTTAAATAATCAGGTATAATGGTGTTGGTATCGATACTGCCACGGGACTAAAGCAACATTTGGAGCTTTAACCGACGTTTGGCCGCTGCCATTAACTCTTTCCTAACCAGCTTCATCACAACTAATTTCTCTTTGCAAGAGTGAACTGAAAGTTCCATTTGTATCTCTGGTGTCTCGATTTGTATCTTGGCTGGCTCTGAGGATGGTTGGTGACCCAGCAGCACCGACACCCAAACTGGGATGGACTCCCCACGTGCTAGAAACTAGATTGGGTTTGCAACTCCGAAGACACTTTGGTTGGTTTTGTAGCAAGTTCTCCAAGAAGAGAAGATACTTAATGTCCCAATCTGTTAACGAGGAATGATGAGTGCAGGCTAGAAGAGGCTTCTCTGAACCAGAGATGTGGAGAACCCCACCCCACCCCAGCACTGGGGGTGCCTTTGTGCTCCGGGTTCCCTCATTAGGTTTGCAAATCAGGGTGCTGCTGGGCTGAATGCTTGTGATAAACGATGGGTTCTGATGGCTTATTGATCTGTGCCCAGAGCCAGTGGTCTGTGGCAGAAACGCCTCTGGACGTGGTCAGATCTTCCCCTGGGGGTGTGTGCACCTCGCAGCACTTCTGCAGACAGCCTCTGCTGCTGGCAGAGATGTTTGGCAGCCTTCAGACCCGCTCAGGTGTGTTATGAGAGTGCCACCACTTGTGTCACCACTGTGACTACTAAACCCCACGGTTTTATTAGCCACTGGTGTGCTCTCATAACCACCTACCCTCACTTCTCCTCTTCATTCTTTCTCTCTCCCGTTTGTGCTCCGCCAGATCCATAAACACCCAAGCTCCTCTGCTGCTGTGCCGCGACTGGGGGGAGCAGGTTTCTGTCTCCAGCTGGGGAGGTGTCAGTGAGGCATCGCTTCTCTGCAGCTCTTGGCCCATCACAAAGTTAGCTCATGATTCTTGACAGCAGTGTGGCTGGTCAGTAGGAGAGAAGAGTGCCCAAACCGAGCAGCTTTATTAGAGGGTTGCTTTTCTTACACCATCTTCCTTATTTTTTTCCTTTTGTCTTTTGGTTTGTTTTCTTTTCTGACTGAATGTAACTAATGAAGAGTGTCAGCAGGGCTGCCTCCAGCACACGTGCAGCAGCAGCAGCGCTCTGGCTGTGAGGCCACCAGCTGGCAGGGTGTCAGGGAGTGACAGGGCCTCTGAGGGCACCGTGGTGGCTGTGGGCGGGTGAGAACAGGCACCCTGCAGAGGAGGCTTCTGAGGCTTCTTTGGCCCGTGCTCTCAGGGAGGCTAGTGATCCCCCCTCACCTCGGTAGGCACAGCATCAAGGAAACACGAGGATGGAGGGGCTCACGTTCCACTGTGTGCTTGTGAGAGCTGTGAATTGTGCTCGACGGGGGCTGCGAGTGGTGGAGGTGGTTGAAGGCAGGGGATGGAACTGTGTTTCAAACCAAAATAAAGGAAAAATGAGAATAATAACAATAAACAGTAAGCTGGCTGATCCCACGGAAACCATTTCTGGCTTTTTTCCCTTCAATCTCTTCTTCTACTGGTGCAATGAAGGCGTAGGATATAACTCAAGGTTAGTACACAGAGTTGAAGACAGATTCACACAAATGCTTTCCAGTCCCTGACCTTTGCATTTTTAATAGCACGCATCCCTCCCAGCACTTTTTTCAACACTTTTTTTTTCCCCTTTACCTATTTTTCTTGTACTGTTTTTACCTTACAAGTGTCCCGCTGCTCTAGTTTTTCATAGAATGTTATTATTACTAGGAAATTTTTCTGTACGGTCATAATAAATCTATACAAATCAGATTGACGTCACGTCGCACGCTGCCTGCTTGTGTGTGTGCATTCTGTGTTCATCCAGATTTACAGTCGGTTTAAAGAGACATAATCTTTATTTACCCACGGAGACTACTTATTCTCCTCTGATTGCTATACGTGCCTAGAACTTCTGCTGCAGCGTATTAGGAGCCTGGCGTTGCTTTACACCCCCTCTGTCGGAAATAAACCATCCCCGTTCGGCGGGTGGCTCTCGGCGTGCCCCACTCCTCGTTTTCATTAGCACTGAAGTCAGGCAGAGGGGGTTGGCAGGGTCAGCCCGGGTGTGCAATAGCTGCTCTTGGGGACATCCCGTCGTCGTAGCCGGCGCCGCTCGCTCCGCTCGTCACCGCCGCGCTGATCGCTGCCACAGCCGCCCTCCGCCTCCCCACCCGGGCTGGCAAACCCAGCGCCCGCCTCCGAGGCACCTCTGCCAGTGGCATATCCAGCCAGCCGGGGGTCCCGGGCAGCCCTGGTGATCGATCCCAACGGGAGCGGCGTCTGATCCTGACAAATCTTGAACGCCATCTGGCACTGGCACGGGGCAGAGAGGCCGCGCCGGCAGCCTCCCGGCAGCTGCGTGTCAGGCGGGCTGCTGAGCTCTGTGGATAGGGGTCAATTAGCAGGGCCCTCAGGAGGAAGCAATTTCCCCGCCGTCCGTCCAGCCTGCAGCGACGTGCGCAAGCCAAGTGGAGTTGAGGAGCAGGAGGGAGCTGGGAAGCTTGGTAAGGAGCAGGCAGCTAACGCCATCCCAGCGCTCGCTGGAAGGGGGAAAGACAACACCCTGTAGCCTCGGTCACTGTTCTCCACTGAGACCTTCCTGCGTGGTGATGTTCCTCTCCTCCCACCACTGCCTGCTACCCCTCCAGGCTCCCCATGTGCTGAACGCCAACGGGCAAAAAATACCCTGCCCCTGGATGTTTGCAGCTGGAGTCTGTCCTGAGTGCAGTTCATGTTGGCTGTTGGCCCCCAGTGCTATTTTTTCCCCTCTCTGCTTCATATGTGTGCCCGTTGTGCTCTGCTGGGGTGCTCTCATGTCCCTGTCCCCAGGCCTGAGCCTGCGGGGAAGGTGCCTGGCATGGCAGCTGGCACCCCACACCTCATCGGGTGGCTTCGCCTGGGACTTCCACTGTGGTGTGCGATCCTGCAGTGCCAGGGGAGGCAAGAGGCAGGCTGAGGTTTGACCTCTGTTGAGTGGTTTGCAACTTGTTGTCACTGCCACCCAGATTTGAGATGAGCTTTTATCCTTTGGACCTGTGGAGGGATAACACGAGGCCTCCTGCTGCCACCTCTGACAGAAACCAGAGCAGCTTGAAGGTGTCTACGCCCTGCAAATCTCCTTCAATCCTCCTGCATGAGGATCAGATCTTGCAAGGAGGGGATGCGTTGAGGTTGGTGGGAGGCAGCGGGTGAGGAAGATGTTGAGAGCCTCATGGAGTTGAGCTTGTGGCAAATTCCTGAGAGGAATGGGATCCAGTGTTGGCTGCTTTACTGTTTGGTGTGGTGTTGTTTCCTTTGCCTCGTGTGATCCTCAGAAAGCAAAGCAGACACCCACATCCCGTGGCATTAGCATTCCATTTGGGAATATACGTTCTAACACCCACTGTTCAATCGTGTTGTTTGTTAAATGGAGGCAAAACCGAAGTTTCTCTCGGTGGTGTGATGTGTGAACTGAGCAGGATTTCAAGGAATTCAGCAAATTGTAGGCCAGTCAAGGGCTTAACAGCCTCTTTCATGCAAACGCTGCTTTCGACTTGCATGGGAAATTGCTTGCTTGAAATCATTGAACTATGGTTGTTTGCCAGTGAAATTGTCTGTGTGGGGAGAGAGGTTAACTGGCTGTGCTGGTCCTGCATTTTGATTGCACTGAAGAGTTCTTTGCACGTTTGCCTACGTACTAAGACAGGTTATACAGCTGGGGTGTCATGGTTCTGTGTCAGATTTGGATTTCAGGTTGGTTAGTCTGTTGTGGTTTTTTTTTTAAGGTGACATAAAGAAATCTCTGTGTTATTTAGGCTGCACAAGTTGTATATATCATGAGAAAGATGATTAATTAAGACTTTATATATATAAATATACTGATAATTAGCATCATAAGTTCATTTTTTCTTTTTTTCTTTTATTTTTTCCCAAATTGTGTCAGTGATGCAGGGAGACTCACTGAAGCTGGTAGATGTGTGGATATCATAAACCACTCATTTGGGGTGGGTAGCAGTAAGGAAAGCTCTCAGTTTTTGTCTGCCTGTTCATGTCTCTGTGTTTTGGGGCCACTTTCCAGGCAGTTCTGTTTGCTGGGTGGACACCTAACACCTTTCCTGAAGCCAGGGAAGAGCTTGCTGACTTGGAGAAGGAATTAGGGTGTCAGAAGCAGTCCCTTTTGAACTGCAACATCTGGGTGCCATGGGTTTTGGTTTGAAAAGAAATGTGCTCTGGAGAATTAATCAAAGGGTTAATTTTTGCATGCTGTGTCATGATGCACAGCAGTGGCTGAGAACTTTGCAAACACCCTAGCAGTTTGTATCTGGGAGAAGAAACAGGTAGTGTTTGAAGGGTTGGGCTTTGTGAGGTATTTCCAAGCAGGCAAAGCTGGGATGTGCACTTGAAAGCCTTGCTGGTTGTGGAGGGAAAGGCTTCCAGAGAAGCTTTGGGGATGTTCCCCAGTGAGTTAGCAGCAAGAGACTCCTGTCACCCCAAGAAAGTCCCTGGGACAAACAGTTCCTGAGTCACTGATGATTGAGTCTTTGATATTTTGGTTGACACTTTGCAGCTCTTGGGGAGCCTGTCCTGCTGTGTCTGTCTTCTCTCTTCTCCTGGCTGTGTTTATTGTTTTCACAGTGGAATCTTGCAAACATCTGCCCTGCAGTGGAATTATCCTGCCATGTATTCTGCACTCGTCCCCATTCCAGCATCCTGCTCTTCTTCCATGTGCTGAGTCCTGCTGCACTCTACTTCAGATGCCACAGCCATTTAATAATGTTGAAGTCTTAGCTCTGCAGGGGCTAAAAAGATCCCAGCAGGCTTGTTAACGTCTACTTTCAGACATGATAGGAAGTATTTTCTCCTCCCTGAAACTCCTAGCATCCTCTTAATTAAGGCTATAAAAGTCCATAGCCAGGTATGCATGAAACCTGGTGAATTTTTCTTTTGCAGCTTTTCCAGAGTTTCTCTTCCTGTTTAACCAGGCACTCCAGTGCCAAGTGAGATCTGGGAATGTAAAAGGAATAAAAGCAGCCTGGGTCATGCTGGATGCTGCATTCTTGGCAGGCAGCACACTCATCAAATTCCTTTCCCTTACTCAACATAGGTCTTGATTCTTTTCCCTCCTCTGCTTGGTATTTTCCTTTATCTCAGTCTCTGAAGCTTTAAAACTTTGCTCCTCTGCTGGCTCAGGACAGTGTTCCTTTCATTCCAGACTGCTGTGGCCATCATCTCTGCTGTGCCTCTGGACAGAGTGACCTTTGGCTGGTATCACACTTGATTTGACTAGGAGTTCTCTGTGCAGAGATGAGATTATTTAGCTTCAGGTAGTGGAGAAGCAGTATTAGAATTTGAGGTGGAGGAAGGCACTTAATATGTGAACAGTGGAAAATGATGGGAAAGCTGAGGGAGTTCAGGATGGATATCACTGAAGACAATAGACAAGGACAGAGGAGGAGGAAAGAAGAGCTGCAGAGTGCTCAGAGAAGGATGCAGAGGTGGTTCAGAGTTGGTTGTAAAGCCTCAGTGAGGGGGTGTCTGCTCCTCCTCAGTTACCATGGAGCAGGCCAACAGAGCACTGCAGGCATCTGCTGATGGGGAGGGTGCAGGGGCAGTGCTGAAAGGTTCTTAGAGGTCTCTGCTGGTCAGAAGAGCACAGAGCATTTTGCTGCTGTGGGTAGGTTTGCTGCTGGCAGTGCAGGTGGGGCAGCTCACCAGTAACCACCTTCCCAGCACTGCTCAGGGGGAAAGGCAAGAGTTCCTGCAGCAAAAAGGGACCATGCAGAGCTTCCCACCTGCCCTTGGTAACACCAAAACCTGTTTTCTTTAATTCATTTTTTAACTTGACTGGAATTTATGGAGAGAGGCTTGGTACTGGAGTGAGCATGAGGTGTGAGAGGAGCCATATGATCCAAACAAGTTGTTTGAGAGCAGAGGAAATGGAATACACACAAACCAGCTGATAAATGCAAAAGATTGCTGTGATGAAAGGAGAGTGGTTATGGTGGTGCAGTTAAAGAGGCTGGAAAAGGAGAGGCAAACAAAGGCCACTGGTTTTAGAGTGAGAAAAAGAGGAGAAAATGTATTTGGAAGGGTGGTGGGTTTGAATTTGGAGGGGAGGGGGTGGGAGAGGACTCAGTGGCACAAGCTTAGTGACGAGGTAAAATCTATTCCCTCTGAATCACCAGTTCATGTGGGCTCTGGGAGGCAGAGATCACAGTTGGCTGGTTGCTTGGAAGCTGATGTAAAATAAATTGCAGGTCAGAGTCCAGCAGAGGTGACAGTGCCATGAAAATAATCACCAAGATGGGGCTTCATTGTCATCCCTGGAAATTTCAGGAATGAATGGGGCTCAGAGCCATTTACAATCTCCAGTGGTTTTCCCTCCAGCTGGGAGCTGTGACCTGCTCTGGAAGGGTTTGTTTTGCTGCTTCCCTCCCTGCATCTGACTGGACAATTCATGGTTCACTGGCTGGGGGGGAGCCAAGCTGGCACCTGTAATGAGTACTAGGTGTTGGCTGAAAATCCTCCCTCAGCCCAGTGCTGCATTTAAGTCAATTTATTTTTTTAAGTCAATTTATTTTTGCTTCTTCTTTTATAATTCTTGTTTTTTTGTAAGTTTTGCAGGGAAAAAAAATAAGCAAGCAGAGGCCAAGCATTTAATGGCAATATTTTTCACTGACTCTTATATCAACAGTGTGTGAAAAATCCCAAAGGACAGAAGCAGTTAGCTAACCAATGAGGCATCATAGCTGATTTTAGGTTCCATGCAAGAAAAAAAGATGCTGAGGCCCCAGCAGCTCTAGGGGAAAGAGATTTACATGTAGGTTTGGGCCAGAGAAACGTGCCTCCCCTCTGCTTGGAGAGAGCAGTTGCTAAGAGGTTCCTGCACCCCAGAGCAGCAGTTTGGAGGATGATGGAGATGTCAGCGAGGGCTTGTACCACTGGCTGATGAACCAGCAGGGAGTTCTCATTAATGGGATGAATGTTAACGAGAATCATTCTGTTTTGTGAAGCCTGTGCGTGTGGGGAGGGTAAATGATAGGGACTGATGGATGGTCTGCGCAGAGATTTGATTAGGGGGAAGGTGAATGGCAGTGTGTGGAGAGGGGGAGGTGTGTGCACGTGGTGCACCCGTTGCAGAAGGCAGGGATGCTTCCAGCTGATAGTGTCTGACACAGGAGAGGCAGCTGAAGTAACCAGGGGGGGTCTTGGGGGGGGGAAGCAGAAGCTGAGCTGAGTGTGGGTGTTTCATTGCAGAGCCTTTTGCATTGTAGGGGCTGGTGGTGGCAACAAACCTGTACCCAAGGATTTCTGTGTTGAGCTTTTCTCAGTGACTGAGGGTTTCTGCTTGATGCTAATACAATGTTTGGGCATTTGATCCTAATTCCCACAGTCAGCAGGGGAACGCTGAGTGACAGCTTCTCTGACCTGCTGAGATCAGCCTTGGCTCTGAAGCAACACCCTGTTAGAGCTTGTGTGAGCCCTTCCCCATCCTCAGAAAGCAGGAGGCAGCCCAGACCTACTGGTTGAGAGAGGCCAGGCCAGCAGAACCAACAGAAACAACCCCTCATCTTGCCCGAGGCCGCGGGAACGCGGAGAAGGAGTTCTGAGGAAGCAGAATGGTCACCTGAGCTGAACAGGCTCCCAGGGAGGCCTCAGGTGCAGGAGGAGCTGGACCACCAGAGCAGCTGGAGAGGGCTGTAGACAGGGTGAAGTGAGCCCTGTGAGACCCCTAACCCAGAACCCCCTCCAGTCCTCGTCCTGTGCCTGTGCCAGAGCACCGGCGGGCGCCCCGGGGAGGCCGGAGCGTGGCCAGCTGGCTGGGCACCGGCTGCTGGGCACAGGCAGCAGGAGGAGATCCCGACCCCGGCCAACCCGTCGCTGGCGGTGCCAGGCATGAGGTGCCAGGCACGGGGTGCCAGGCGTGAGGTGCCAGGCGCGGGGAAGCCGGCGGCGGAGCGGCTGCTGCCCTCGGGAGCTGAGCGGGGCGGCGGAGGTGGAGACTTGGCTCCATCCCTGGGCTCGGCAGCCAGAAAGAGCTGCGTTGGCGGGGGGGAGGGAGTGTGCTGGAAGGCAACCGAGGCCAATTGCTCCCAGCCCCGGGGGGTGGTGGGGAGAGGAGATGAGCTCCTTTCCGAGGGCTCTGCTGCATCCCAGGGCGATGCTGGTGCCCGCCAGCCAGCCTGGGTGCCAGCCTGGGTGCCAGCCTGGGTGCCAGCCGTGCCTAGCTGCCCAGAGGCTGGGAGTGGAGTGTGTTCTTCTCTGCTGGAAGCTGCTGTGGCTGCTCTGAGCTGGTTGGTACAGACAGAGGCTCTGCTGCTGATGTTTCCCGGGACTGAGCTGGTTTTCTTTGACAGCATTAGTCTGGATTCCTTATGATTTCTGATCAGTGTTTGCCATCTGTTTTCCCCGTTGCTCTTGTGTATTCTTTTTTCAGATTAAAAAAAAAAAAGAGTTTATCCATTCCCCAAATTTTATCTCATATATAAGGTGAAAAAAATAATATATATATATATTTATATATATATAAACTCTGGTGTGTGCTGAATGTAAATGAGGGACACGTTTGCTCCTTCTTTCTCCTGCAGAGAAACACATCACTCCTCAGACTAATCCTATTGATTTAGCTGAGGAGCTGCTGGTGATGCTGAGTCCAGGCAGCAGGATCCGACCCTACGGTGGCTCTCCATCACCAGGGGCACAAATCCTTGATTCCCCAGCCAGCCTCACTGGGAACCTCCTGAGCTTCCCCGAGTGAGTGATGGGAGAGCAGCTGAGTTTTCCCAGCACGACTCTGGGGAGATGTTTTCAGTCCTGTAGCAGAGTCCTATGGTTTTACTTGGCATTGGCTGGTGCTGGCAGCAGGGAAAAGTCATAAATGAGTTTCCTAATGTGGTCTGTTGTAAATCTGGTTTGTCTCAAGCACGGCCTCGGAGCTGGTGGGAAAACAGCTGCCAGCAGCAGCAAGTGACTGCAAAATGAATGTGAAGGGAGACGGGCCCCGCAGCTCAGGTGCGGGGAGAGAGATGCTCTCAGGTGGGCTGCGGATGCAAACTCACCACCGGGCTTCCCACCCGGCCCCGACGAGTCCCTTTTTTTTATCTGCTAAGCCCAATAATAAGCTTGTTAGGAGCGGACATCTGCTGGCGGCTGATAAGGCGGCGGCGGGCGGGGGGTTGGCAGCGCTGAGATGCGGCGGCTTCGGGGATCGGTTCGCGGCTCTCCCGGAGCCCGCACGGCTCTCCCGGAGCCCGCACGGCTCTCCCGTGGGCCCTGGGAGCTGCGGGAGCAGCGTCTGGGCTGCAGCCGCCCCCTCCGGGTCGGTGGGTGGGAATCTTAGTGGATCCCCAGGGCAGGGAGCCAAGCGGCTGCGAGGAACGTGCCGTGTACTGGCCTCTGCCTTCCTTTCCCTTTCCCCCTCTCCTTCCCCTCTTTCTTTCCCTCTTTCTTCCCTGTTTCTTCTCTTTCCTCTTCCTTTCCTCTTTCTTTCCTTCTTCTTTGCTCCTTTCTTCCCTCTCCTTTCCCTCT
>VYZU01016797.1:0-18952 GCA_013401355.1 Ceyx cyanopectus | reverse complement strand
CCTCGCTGGCTGCCGGGGGTCCATGGTGCTTGCAAATCAGAGGAGAGGGCTAAGAGAAATTCCTGCAGGAAGGGATTTTGCTGGATGAAACTCCGGCAGCACAGGTTGAGAGTAGCAAGGGAGAAAGTTGCAGGAGGTGGAACTCCCTCACTGAAGAGCCAGCCCTTCCGTGACGGACTGGAGGAGGAGGAAGAGGAGAGGCATCGCCTGCTCCCTCACTGGAGAAGTGAACCTGTGTGTGTGCATGTGCATGTCAGAGCTGGGCAAGGACCCAAGCCTTAGAGCCAAATAGTTGCAGAGCTTTTAACTGTTAGACTAACTAGTATTGCCATGAAATCCAGGACCTCAACTGCAGGGGGTGGGGATGGTGGGGGCACAGAATGTCAGGTAAATCCCTTCAACACACCTGAAAAACCCAAAGATTGTTTTTAACCAGCTGCCAGGTGGGTGTTGCAAGCAGGGATGGGGAGAAGGGGGTGGGGGAAACCTGAATCTGCCCTCAGAGCAGCTGCATGCGGAGAGGCACTTTGAAGGTGGTTGTTGTTGTTTGTGTTGGGGGGGCCCCCAGAAACCTCAGCTGCTGCCTAAAAGCCCCAGGGTGCCCAGCAGTGTACAGGCAGGGGATGAAAAGGTGGTCCCTATCCTGAAAAGGCAGCAGGCAGAGAAAAGAGAGGGAGGCAACAAGGAAAGACAGCAGCACAGGGAGACCAAACTTCATACTGGAGCTCTGGGGGAAATTTCTTGGCAAAGAATGAGCATCCCAACTCTGGGCAGGGGGGGGGTGTGGGTCTGGACTTAGAGGTAGACACGTGGACCCTGCTCTGAGTGTTTCTTGTCACATTAGCTAGAGCATGGGCAGTCTGTGCATATCTTCAGTCCTCTTTGTTCCTATCCCTTTTCCTTCCTCCTTTTCCCTGACCCCTCAGTAAATATTAACCTACCCCCTTTAGATTGCATTAAGGTTTGAACAGACACAGGGGTAGGTCTCAATGTGGGAAACAGGTGTTCAGATTTTAGTGAAGTTTTTCCCCTCTCTGGTGTGTTTTGTTCTGTTTTTCAGAGGAAATGACTAGAAAGCATTCTGTACAGTTTTAGGAAAACAAAACCAAGTAAAGAATATGAAAACCGGACACTTTTAAAAACAGTCTGAATGGGTGCTTGACTGCTGCTTTTGAGGCTGCATGTGCCAACAGTCATGGAAGTGAGTACAGGAGCTAGTAGAGGATAGTGACAGACTTCATTAGTATCCCTTTTGAGGAGGAGTGGTTGGTGCAAACTTGCACCTTACTACCACCCAGGACAGCAGGTTGTGAATCCTCCGGCCACACATACAGCTTCAGCTAGAACTTGTCTCAAACTAGGTACTGTAGAATGAAATCACAGGACATAATTCATGGGAAAACCCATGTGATTTCATGATTTAAATACAAAAAGATGTGAAGAGGTTGCTCATAGAGTATTGGACTCTTTGGAGTTGTCAGTGGAGGTGAGAGATGGCAATCTGCTAATTTCACCAGAAAATGCAGTTTTGATGGAATCAAAATTGTTCAGCATTTAAATCTAGTGAATATTTTGTACCAAAATAAAGGAGGAAATTTGCATGGCATGGTGAGATCTTCCTGGGGTCACCTGGGACAATGCTGTGTTGGGAACTGATCTGTTCGCTTTTGTGCTACAAATGTTCATGCTGGGTGCTTTCCTCGCAGCATCTTAACTTTGCTTGGAAAATTACTTTCATTTCAAGCTTGTCATAGCTTTTGAGGCTATTCAGCTTGAATTGAATGAGAATAGAGCATAATCCAGTCGACTTTATGTGTACAGCTTCATTTTTGTAGCTGTTTTAGTCAGATGACTCGTAGGGGAAGTTGCAGGGAAGCTATGAGAAATATGAAATTGATAGTAGAAATAATAATACTATGAAATTGCAAATCAGCTCCTCTTCTTGAAGATGTCTCTTGAGAGAAGGCCAGGTGATCAGTCAGTAATAGCAATGGAAGGTGCTTTTGGGAGGAGTAAAAGGAGAAGTTCCTTCATGCAGCTGCATCACTCACAGCTGTAGAAGGTGAGAAAATCAGGTATTGGTGGATGGAATTCAGTGGGTCTGAGGCAGGGCTCAGAACAATACTTGTATTCTATTTAGACATACCAAGGTACAAATGAGCAAACCTCTTGTCTTCAGGGCATCAGATGATTGCTGCAAGAACCAGCATTTCCCCTGTGTTTGGATCCTTTCACAACTGGCCAATTGCCTTGCTTAGTTTGCCAGCATCTGGGGCAATGAGTAACCCTGGAGACATGGGGCCTGGGGACTTGGTCTCCTCTAGTGTAAGGAGATATGAATGCTCAGCTAGCAAGGCTAGCATAGTTGATCTTCAACAAGGCAAGAGACAGCCATGTTAACCGAAAGACAGCTCTTCTTTTTGCACTGTCTCATTACTCTTCCAGGTGGTCACAGAGAACCTCTTTCAATCCCTTTTACTTGCCTTGCTTCACTGATGAAATGTTGTTTGAGGAAGCTGGTGTTCATGGAAGAGCCCTGTATCAGACAGACCCTGCAGACAGGTTGGGCATAAACTTCAGGTGGGTGTTATCTGATCCCTGTACAAAACATGTACAAATGCTCAGTGAGTTCAGAAGCTGCTGAAAGCTCCACCTCTTTGCCAGTAGATGGACACTGTGTCTTCCTTTCCACAGCAGTGGCAGGGTGTGGTACCAGTCTTGGTAGCTGCAGGGGTTTCCTCAGGACTTAAAGACGACTTTGCTCCCTGGTTATGGAGTAGGGAAATGTAATCTTAGTCAGACAAATGTAGTTGAAAACAAATATAGACAGGCTTTTTTAGGGGACTTGGAGGAGGACTTGATTGTCCAAAAACCTATTTTTCCAAACATACTGGATGGTTTAATAGCAAATATTGCTTTCTTAATTAAATCATGGCATTGGGGTGAGCAGCACTCTAGCTATGGAGAAAACAATATCCTCACATTATAGTCGACTAGGACAGTAAGATGGACTCTTGCCTTCCATTCAAAGGCAAACACGAGCTCTTGGAGCCCATTTGGATCAGTTACTATCCCAGTGATCCAGTAGGGGAAAGAAGCATAGAAGAACTTCATCTAATGTCCAGCTGTTAATTCTCTATCAGTGGTGAGTGAGAGCCTGGGACTGATGAAAACTGTCTCTGCCTTCTCAGAAATCATATTCAACTTGAAGTAAGGCTGAGCTGGGAAGAAAAGTGACATTTTTGTCCTAAGGAATAGCTTCAGCAACTGCAGAAAGAGTTTGCAGAATTACGCGTGATTGCAAACAAAGAGGATTGGCCTGGCTGAGGGAGCTGCCCAGGAGCAAAGAAAGAAGGAAGATGTAGATGCGCATGGTGTCTGACTTTGCCCTGAGTGCTGCTTCACATCACTCAGTCAACCAAACAAGCCAAAAAAGCTCCATAAGTTGGTGTCAACATTTCATGCTACCACATCCTGCTTCTGGGATCTTACTCCACTGGATGCAACGGGCCCTTTGCTAGGGCGTGGGGAATGTCAGAGCTCCATCACTTGGCTGGCAAGGACGCTCCTTTCTCCCTAATCACAGGGAGAGATTTCATTTCCTAGTTCCGCCCAAGATCTCCACTTGATAAAGCCAAGACTTTCTGCTGTGGGTTAGCTGCACGCAAAGAGTTTTGCAGAGAGGTAGCGTGTTCAGGCTAGGACAGGGAAATCACCATGAGCTTCTCTGGACTGACAAGAAACACTTACAGGGGCCTCACTGCCAATGGCTATACCTACTCGCTGCCCTGGGGATCAGATTTGCTACCTTCTGAACACATGCCTGCAGGCCTGTCTTCCAGCTCACCCTACCAAATGTGTCCTTCATGGCCAATATTTAAAATGGGCCACACCAGAGCATTACCTTCGTGGATCTGGAGGTCATAGCAGTGCTATTGAGATATGGCAATGTGGACAGGGGTCTCTGAGGGTTTGGCACTCTATGTGAGCTGGCTAACGAAGGAACTGAAATACTCCAGCTATTGTGGTGAGAGTGGGCAACCAGTATCATGGTGGGCACTCCTTAAGCATTCCCAGCTCCTATTGCTCTCCTATGATTTATCAGGCCCCCTTCAAATCTACAGCACTGATGTGCTGGGATCTGACAGGCCCTGAGACAGAGGTAAGGCAGATGGAGAGTTACCTTCCTCAAGGACAAATAACTTTGTTCCCTTTTGCAAGAAGGAGAGCCCGTCTGTGGCTCTGGCCTTTGAGGCTCAGCATCTGCTGTGCTGAAATTCTCTGTGGCTATGTTTGCAGAGGAGCATGCAGGGACTTGCAAGGGAAGGGGTGATTATCTGCCTGGAACAACAGCGTTTTCCCCGACAAGCGGGAGCGTGTGCACTGGGGGAGAGGAGGATCCAGCCCTGCACAGGAATTGACTCCCCAAGTTCGTGTATGCATTGCAAACTAGTTGACCAAAGCTGATAATAGCTCTCCATGAAGCTGCTCTGATGAGTCAAAAACCTTCTCGTGGAGATGCAAACCACCGTGCAGCTGCCAGCTGAGTTGAACACTCTGGGGGGCTGTCTGCAGAGAGGGACACGTGGTTGCATCTCTCTTATCTTCTTGAAGTTTCCCAGGGTGGCTACATCTCTCCCTTTGCACCAGACCCTCCAAGTGGTAACCAAAGGACCTGAACCATGTCTCTCTGTGCAAACAGTATTCTTGCCCTGACACTCACCCTTTTTATCCAATACAAATTTGAACTGGGATTTCCTTCGAGAAGTGCCAGGCCTGAAGTCCAAGAGGAGTCCATTGGTTGGTGGATTTGATTCAGGCCATGACACTTAGTTTTGGGGATAGAGACTGGTGCGATGGTAATCACTCCTTCTGGTCTCCCCAACATCCAGTACAGCCTCTACTGACATCTTTGGCTTTAGAGGCTGAATGCTGGGTAGTCCCAGCCTTTTCACTCACAGCAGGGCATCACCACAGACCTCATTTTTCAATTGGCCACCCACTCTCTGGTGTTGCACAAGGCTTTTGTGTGGGACAGATTGAACACAATACATTGCTCAGTATGAAGGACATGAGGTGGTTGGCAGTGTTGGACTAGAATCCAAGTCTCTTCAGGCCCTTTGTGGTGTCATAACCACTGCTGTGTCATAGTCCTCTCACTGACTTCCCCACCAAGGATGATGCACACTGATTCCTACAAGGCATTGCTGACAGATCCCTTGCCCCTTTAAAAGAGATGAAGTCACCTGCCTCCGATGCCATCTGGCACCGGGACAGTCAGAAGCTCAGTGCAACAGAAGGCTGGGATGCCAGCCCATAGAAGGAATGTCATCACTCTACAGACAGATGGGACCCTGATGGGATGGGGTGAGATGCTGTGCAAGACCCCAGGAGAAGGTTCATTGTTGCAAGGAAGGCGACAAGGACGTGCCAGCAGAGAGTACTAGGGTGTGCCATGGCCCCGCTTCTATCATCCATGCTGAGTGGAGCCCCTTCAGGAGGTGCGAGCTGCGCAATGCCCTTCTGGGAGGGCATGGGCTGGACCATGGCTCTCGTCATGGGATGAGCTAGTGAGTCAGCATGTCTCCTCCTCCTCCTCCATCCATCTGCACAGAGCAAGCATTAGCTCATCGCAAGCCAATAGGTCTCCACCACATGCCGGATGGCTGATCTCATCGTTGGCTGGGATGGCGGTGACTGAATCCAGAGCCGCGTGTGACTACAGTCTCTGTGGGGTGACTGTCGAGGCAGCGTGGGGAGAGGAGTCACCATGTTCCTGTGAGGCATGGGGAAGTGACCTCAAGCAAAGCTGACCACCAGACCTAAGTGGGTGATTTCATCAGAGCATGCTGGGGGACGAGGTGTACCCAGCGAACAGCTTCTAACTTCCAGGTCTGGCAGGAGGTTTCTTTCTCAGTTTCTGAGGTACTGTCACTGGTCTTACACTCCCAGAGTGCCCACAGAGCCAGTGCCTCTTGCATCACAGGCTCCTTAACCCTCCTAGCTTAATTAGTGAAGGAGATGGTGTTCTTGACAAGAAGTCACTGGGTCATGCTATGGAATGTTCCAGGCCACCATAAGACTTTATGAAGTTACTGCACTGGAACCCCCTCTCTCCACAATGCAAGGCATGGTGGCTTCCAGCTAAAGCAGGGCTCCAGCAAATCCCTCCTTCTGGCCCTGTTGCTCAGGAAGTAGCTGAGGCTGTGGTGATGGATTAATGCAGACATGCCTTTCCATCATCCTGGCTGAGAAACCAAGATTCAACTTGGTGTTTGTGCAAGAGAAAGTAGTTTAGTGGGGCTGGCAGTGAGGAAGAGTGGAGCTGAGAACATGGGATATGGCTGGTCTTCATTAGGAGTTGGGGAAAGAACAGTGAGTTAATTTATCTGAAGAGTGGAAAAGAATCAAGAGGTTAAATTACAACTCCCTTAGTTCAGGTGTCTGTCCAGGGGGAATGAGCTTGTCCCAGGCACCCTCACTGACCCTGCATAACTACCTGATGTTTACTTTTACTCCAATGCACTGAGTCATATGTTGGGGATTGCACAGGACATCAGGGATGGACAGAGAGGGCATTGCCCACTCTCTTACTTCAGTCAGAGGTCTCTGGGTTGCCCAGCTCAAGCAGAAACTGTTTAAAGTGGTGGTTGATTTTCAAGAAGGCAAATGATTTGTGTTTGTTCTGGTCTGGCCTTCTGGTCCTTTCCTGGACCACTTACTCTTCTCTCTAGGAAACACCACACCTCTCCTGCTTTGACTTGGTTTAGAAAAAAAAACAAAACTCTCTTTTGCTCCAGCCCATATCCTTTGTATCCTCTTCTCCTTTCCATGGCAGTCTGTAAATGTTTCTCTATTAATCTGTTACTTCAGTCTCAGATTTTCCCCTTTCAGATCCTCACTGTCTATCACTTCTTCAGCTTGGTGCTGAGACTTGATGTCCAGTCATGCCTGGTGAAGTCAGCCTAGAACTTCCTTGCTCCAAGGGTATTATAAAGAGGTGCCATTGTGCAACAAAGTCTTATACTGGGAATACAATCCACACGATGATTATCTCAATACCATCCTTACTGAACCAGAGGAGCCTGAGCCAAAAGAAAAATTTAGAGCTAAACAGCTCTTGTTTACAGGAAGGCAGAGCACAGTGTCTGGGCTTGTACCAGTGTAGCAGGAGCTGTTGCTATTGTCTCAGACTGCAAAATGCTGATGGATGGTGTGTCCCTGAGATTTCCCAGGGACATATGGGAGCAAGTTCCCTAATTTCTGAAGCATCATGCACAGCAGCCCACAGGGAGAAGTGTTTGCTTTCACTGAACTGGACAACCAAGCAGAGGTCATCAGCTTTATTGTCTGTTATGTTTGGCCGTGATCACTGCAGGCTTTGCAAGCTATGCAGCAGTATTTGTGCATTAGCACAGTGAAAGGTAAGGTCTCAGACATCAAATCTCTGTGAATTTGTACTACTTAACAAATTCATTGTCCAAACTCCCACTGATTTCTAGGAGGGTATCAAAGAAGAGGAGACAAACCTCCCAACAGTGAAGCTACTTTCTGGGAGTATTGTGACCTCCCTTCTGGGTTTACAAAACTGTGATCCTACAGGGAAAAAGCTAATGGAGTGCTCTGTGGAAATGGATAAAGAGCCTCATCTCCAAAGCTTGTCCAGCTTCAGGACAAGGCAACAAACAACTGAGAAAATAAAAATGGCTGACTGCTATCCAGATGTGAGGGAGGGCTTGGCCACATCTGGCAGGCAGTGTTTCACAATGGGAACAGCTTTCCTCAGCCATTGGCACACAGCTGGGGGCGGCTGTTGCACCCACAAACAGGATGGTCCAGTTTCTGTGTGGCCAGAAGATCTGTTTGGCCAGTTTGATGAGTCAGAGAACACTTACCAAGACTTTTTTTTGTGTCAGGAAATGTGTTTTGATGAAGTTAATAAAAGACAGTAAAAAGTGAGAGAATTGTGGATTGCAGAGGCATTTCCCTAGAACAAACAGCAAATTTTAGTGCTGAGGGTTTCCATCCAGCCCAGATAACACAGTCCATTTGGGATTCACTGGGTGACCCACTGCCTGCTTTCAATCAAACCATATTTGCTACATACCCACAGAGTTACAAGTTAAACTTTGCCCATCTTTGAAACACTTCATCTAAGTGCTCAGAGAAATGTCTGAGAGGTTTCCTCTTGGACTTGAGCTGCTGGTTTTTATCAGTTTGGAACTCCTTCCCATCATTGCTGGGGTGGAGGGATAAGGACAGCTGTAGGGCTGACAGTATTCTTAGTAAAATGCTTGTGATAAGAGCAGGAGGGGCAAGGCACCTCTGAGCATTGACCTAGGCCCACAGCATCTCCCAGTTGTTTGCCATTGCCCAGTGCTTGCATCCTCAAAGGGACTCAAAGTGATGTATGAACCTCCTTTTCAGGAAGGTTATTAAGTGATCTATTAACCCTCCTTCAGGGAAGCTGAGGCACAGAGAGCCAACCCCTCACTTTTGTTAGGGTTGGTGAAGGAGCTTGTCACCCTGCCCAGCAGATCCTTCTTCAGTGAGCTAGGCATGAAGAATAAACTCAGCAACTTGAGATGAAGGCTGGATGCATTATCGTGTCTTTTCAATATCCCCTCTAAACACAGATTTCCTGGTTTGCTTTCAATACATGAAAGATGTGTGCAGTGAGGCCACGCATGGGACGTGGATAAGGCAGCAGGCACCTCTTCTTCACCTCTTACACCAGGCAACATGGCCCTGAAAGGGCTGCAAAGTGGCCACATAGTTCCCAGGGCTTTGCTCAGGATGCTGACAATGCCCCGAGGTTGTGGTGCCTTCTGAATTTCCCCAGAAAGGAGGTTTCTCCATTTTCTGCTATGACAGGGCTCTCCACCTTTGATGTTGGGTTGGGGCTTTTGCTCTGAAGCAGCTTTGAGTCTCCACCCTTCCCTCCTCTCACTGTCTTGTGCATTTTGAGTATAGTGTAAGCAAGAGGAAGGGTCGACCTCATTAGAATAAATATGAGAAGCATTCTGCCAGAAAGATAAACAGAAAAAGGGCTGGGTGAGAGGTGTGGAGAATCTCTAAAGCTGAGGGGCTTTGCATTAATTATCATATTAAGTGTTTGAATGGCAAAAATACCTATTTCCATTTTCATGAGTGTTCACTTAAAAAAAAAAAGAAAAAAAAAGAAAAAAATGCTGCTTAATTGCTCCACTTAATTCATTAAAGGATTATAGCAAAGACTAAAGGAAAAAAAAGGTGCAGTATGATGGGTGGTTCTGGCACCTTTCTCCAAACCATCCATGAGTGTTGTGGAGGTAGAACAGGGCACAAACGTGACTCCTCCGCCCAGTGCTCCTGCTCTGTTCCCAGCAGAGCAGGGTGAACCCTGGTGCTCAGGAGCTTGAGCAACCTCTGCCACTGGATCTGATGAGTATCAGGAGTGCAGCTCCAGGCAGTCTTCTTTGCTCAGCAGATGAGAATCCTCCCCAGTGCTTTGACAGCACTAAGTCCTTGTCAGGAAGCTTTGCTGAGACCTCAAGACACTCTCCAACCTCTTTATTTGGCTGCACATTTGACAGAGGTTTCTGACCTGTTGACAGTGCCCAGTACCAAGCTGACCCATAAACCAGGGTTTTCTTTATAGCAGAGCTGTAATTCTCTGCATTAGGAGACAATGAAAATTAGGAGACAATGGAGAAACTCTCCTGCATTAGGAGACAATGCTAGCTTTTGCAAAATGTCCTCTCTATTTGTTTGCACTGAGCTTTAAAAATAAACCTGGGGAGGCTGGTTTATCTCTCAGGCCCATTTTTATTTGGGTTCCCAAAGTTTAGAGGTCAGGTTGATGATGATGTAGATCTACCTGCATCACCTCTGCACAGGCATCATGCTGGCAGAGAAAAGACTAAGGAAATGGTGCTGATGGCTGATGCAGGTGGGGAGTTTGCTGCCTGATAAAGGGGAGGGGAGTGACTGGCAGAAGATTGATTGATTAGAAGCAGGAGAGGAGATTGCCTATCACTTCTCTGAGGATAGCTTTGTATGATCAAAGTCAGGCTAGAGTGGTGGTTTTGGAGCAGAAGGATAAGGGTAAGTCAATTTTAGTGGCTAGCTGTCCTGGGCAGCGGAAGAAATTGCTGCTGTGAGCAAGGAGTGTGGGGGATCACACAGGGCAAAGAGAGATTAATGGTGTTCTGCATGTGGAGACTGTGTGTGAAACTAGTTTTAAGCTAATACCTTGTCCTAGGGAAGGCTGGTAGCTAAACAGCCCTGAAGGACTGTTTGGGGATACTGCATGCACATGGTTCCTGAGCATGAGCAGGGGCTCTTTGGAAGTCAGGATTTATCCTAAAAGGGTAGCAGAACATCTACTGCTCTGAGATGTCCTTAAATCAGTGTGACATACCTAGAACAGCTGGTTGAGCACCCGGGCAGGGCTCATCCCTTCTGCAGATCACCCTAGGTTTGGCCAACCAGCCTGGCTTTCACTCCTCTTTTCCCTTGATTGTCCCTCTCTGATCTTAATGCTGACTGCAGGTGGTAGCAGGCACCTCACAAAAAACAAACAAACAAACAAAACCCAAAACAAACAAAACCAACAGATTGGAGCTACAGACTTGTGTATGTGTGAGGGGGACCCAGAAATCATCCTTGAAACAATGTCCCTTTTTAGAGCCTTGGCTCTGAGTAGGAATAATCAGTCCCCCCTGGGTGGCTCAGCCTGAAAGCAGCTCTGCTTAATCCTGACAAACTCGGGCAAATCTGTGCATTGCTCGTCTGTGAGGTGACAGGAGATGTTTCTATGGCTTGTTGCAGCTCTGGAGGAGCCCAGGAGGATGAGGCAGGTGATGTAGATAGATAGATGAGGAAAGGGTAGTGGATGTGGTATTCCTTGACTTCAGCAAGGCTTTTGATACTGTCTCCCATGGGATACTAATAGACAAGCTTAAGTGTGGATTGAGTCATGGTGCAGTAAGGTGGACTGGGAAGTGGCTAAAGGACAGAGTCCAGAGAGTTGTGGCCAGTGGAGCAGAGTCTGGCTGGAGGCTTGTGACTAGTGGCATCCCCCAAGGGTCAGTGCTGGGTCCAGTATTATTCAATATATTCATCAATGACCTGGAGGAGGGAATAGAGAGCACCCTCAGCAAGTTTGCTGATGACACCAAACTGGGAGGAGTGGCTGACACAGCAGCAGGCTGTGCTGCCATCCAGAGAGACCTGGCCAGGCTGGAGAGCTGGGCAGGGAGAAATTTAATGAGATTTAACAAGAGCAAGTGTAAGGTGCTGCAGTTGGGGAAGAACAACCCCATGTATCAGTACAGGCTGGGGGCTGATTTGTTGGAGAGCATCTCTGGAGAAAGAGTCCTGGGGGTCCTGGTGGACAGGAGGATGACCATGAGCCAACAATGTGCCCTTGTGGCCAAGAAGGCCAATGGCATCCTGGGATGCATTAGGAGAAGTGTGGCCAGCAGGTCAAGGGAGGTTCTCCTCCCCTTCTACTCTGCACTGGTGAGACCCCACCTTGAGTACTGTGTCCAGTTTTGGGCACCCCAGTTCAGAAAAGACAGAGATTTACTAGAGACAGTTCAGCGTAGGGTTATCAAGATGCTGAAGGGAGTGGAGCATCTCCCTTATGAGGAGAGGCTGAGAGAGCTGGGGCTCTTTAGCCTGGAGGACTCTGAGAGGGAACCTCATCAATGTCTATGAATATGTTAAGGGTGAATGTAGGGAGGATGGAGCCAGACTCTTCTCAATGTCATCCAGTGACAGGTCAAGAGGCAATGGGAGCAAGTGGGAGCACAAGAGGTTTAGGGTAAACACAAGGGAAAACTTTTTCACAGTAAGGGTGACAGAGCTCTGGAACAGGCTGCCCAGGGAGGTTGTGGAGTCTGTTTCTCTGGAGACACTCAAGACCTGCCTGGATTTGTTCCTGTGTGACTTGGTCTAGGTGATCCTACTCTGACAGGGGGGTTGGACTAGATGATCTTCTACATCTCTTCCAACCCCTAATATTTGTGATTCTGTTATTCTGTGATATGTTTGCATGGGCAGGCTCATCTGTACTGGCAGGCAGGAGCTCTTGGGAGAGGTGGGTGGTTCTCTCCAATTAGGGCAGACCCTGTGAGGAATGCTGAGGGTTGATCCAGGGTGGGGTTCAGGGTGTGCCAAGGAATCAACCCCAGTGGTCATCCATTGTTGGGTGGGAAGTAGACTGGCTACTTGTTTGTGGGTCAGCTTATATGAAGGCAGAGCCCCTGACCCCAGTGTGCAGCAGCTGGTTGCCAGCAGCACAGTGCCTTGAACATAACTATTGTCTGCAGAATGGCTGCCTTCATCCATGTGGAAAATAAGGACTGTTAAAAGATTCTCAGGGTCTGAATAACCCTCTTTCCCCTTTCCTTTGAAAGGAAGAGGCAGCATGATCTTGTTATCTGGAGTTGTTTGCAATAGTGCTGCTCAGATTACAGGTGTGTGTGCGCGTGCAGAGATTTCATTTCATGAGTTGTCAGCAATGCATGTTCACTGGGGACTTCTTTTTGCAAGTGAATCTTGTGCTGTTTTGGCTGTAATATTCATTGTTTGAAACACTCTCCTGGAGTTTTCCCTTACCAACTTTTATCTGTATTTGCCATCATAGATACTGTCTCATTTTCATTCACATGGGGCCTGGAATGAGCACTGTGGGCTGTCTTGTTCCCCACACTGGGGAATTCAGATTGTATTTGCAACATGCCAAGGAATTTTATTTTCCAGTAATGACTTGTGCTGTAATTGTGAATTTCCTCTTACAACAGAGATCTATCTCCCCATTTTCCTGGTGAACACTCGCTTGGGGATTGGAGGCTGAATAAATGCTTGTGGTTTTCAGTGGATTTTCTGTCCCCTTGAAACTCCCAGAGTTTTACCAAAGCTGCTGCAAGAGGATGGGGATCTAGACACCTTTTGCTGAATAGCATCTAGAGGGGGAGATGCAGGAAGGGCCATCACAGTTGGACTTGTCCTGAAGGAAGGATAGAGGGAAAGAGTCCCTTCTTACCGCCTTCACGTTCTACCTTCCCCTCCCAGCTCCTGTTTCCACTTCTTTTGTCTCCTCTTGTCAAGCTCTGACCCACACCCTGCCTCTGGGTCACCTCCTAATTGGCAATCAAAGCCAAGCTCATGTGTATGGTACTGGCAGGGAGGGCAGCGCTGCCCATCACCTGCCTAACTCGTGCCTGCCAGTGTCCTCCAATGGCTGCAATTAGGCTGGAAGAGGAGAGTTTACTCAGCCTGCTCCTTCCAGACCCCAGGGTGATGAAAGTTGGTTTGGAAAGGCAGTGAGATAGGGCTGTGTAATAGGGCTGTGTAGGGGATCAAGGGCATCCTTCCTGCCTACAGAAATGGCTGGTGATGCAAATTGCAGGGGTGTGCTCTGTGAGGTGATGCATAGCCCTGCACACTAGGCACACCTTGGCCTCCCAGCCCTGATAGAGGTTTCCCCCAGCTGCAGCACAGGCTCCAGAGCTGCCACTCCCCACAGGGGAAACGCTCTGGGCTATGCTAAGGACAACCCTTCCTTTGTCATCAACCACTTATCCTGCATCAGGACCTCCAGAGAGGTGACTGTGGCCACTTGGGACATTCCTGGGGGAACACACAGCACCCCAGTAGGCCCCTTCCAGGGGTAGGGCTTCAGAAATTTCATTACCATTAAAATGCAGCTTGCTCTGCCTGGCAAGTGCGGCCTCTGTTCCCACGGACTCATTTACCTTCTTGGAAGTGGAAAACGTTCAGTACCTGGCGGGCTCTGCTGAGCTAATTAATTTATTTAATAACGATGCTTAGCTGCTCTCTGGGCCTAGCTGCTTTGCATCCCAAAGGGTGATGATTTTTTTTAAAATTTCCAGTGGAGTTGTGCTTGCTTTATTTATATAGATACATATTCATTTCTTTTTTGGTTGTTCTTTATTTTGTACAACATCTTGTGCAATAGGCCCTGTAGCCCTGCTGTGACATGTTACTGTCACACATGTGAGCACTCCTGTCAGTCTGGGGATGCTCCTGCTCAACTACTCCATGAATGCTGTGGGATCTGCCCTCGGGGAGAATAAATCCTAGGGCGCTGTGAACCAGATGAGCTGCAGTTTGAGCTAATCCATCTTAATTAACCTGAAATCTTCCGAGGGCTGCAGTCGCTAGAGGGAGTCTGGGGAGCCTCGGCTGATAGCCTGGGTGTGTGCCATGGGCACCTATTTTCCATCCTTTGCGGTCCCCGGGAATAAATTCATCTGGCTCGGAGGGGTGTGGGAGGACACCCTGCCAGCTTTCCATCATTACTTTTGTCATCTCAGCATTGATTCTCCCAGCCGACAACTTCTCTCCAGCTGCAGCTGGCTGAAAGTAGGGACCAGGTTCTGCCTCAGACTAGGGACATGCATTTCATAGCAGGGATTAGGAAGACTCATTATTTTACTGAGCACTTCTGCCCATTTTTCCTGCTGCTCCTGGCAAAGCTGTTGGGACAGTTGACTTCAGGGAGCTTATGTCTTGTTGCAACACAAAATGGAAATGCTGATCAGGGCTGCCTTGCCTTGAGGGACAAGCAAGAAAACATGGGTGTGAGAAAAAGTCTGTTACCCTGTAGGGCATGTGCAGGGCATGCAATTGGAATTACCCAGAACAGTACCCAGGAAGGCGTCTGGGTGCTGGGACCATTGGCTTACTGCTGGGGCATGGATGTGGGTCTTGCCCCTGCTGGCCAAGGAACTGGGGAGAGGAGGAATGTGTCATGGGCTGGTTTGTGCAGAGCCCAGACAGTGCTGCTGTCTCTGGGTGTGCCTGTCAGAGCCTGGCTCCATGGCAGAGTTCAGCAAGATGCACCCTGGCATCATTGAGCCCAATTTGTAGGTGACCATCCTGTTCATGTAAGGACTTGTGTGGGTAAATCCTGTCCTGAAAGAGAAGGAAAAGCTCCCAGCACTGTGGCTGGATGAGGGTCTTTTCCACTTGAGTTCAGATGGGTCTGGGATGCTCCAGCCTTATCAATGTAATTGATATGCCCATTATTTCCATGGTGGGCTCACTCCACCGATGCTGCTCCCCATGTTTCTCGCCACTCTGCACAAATTTCCTCTCCTCTTCCTTGAGACAGACCTGGGTGTTTCTGTGACAATCACCCCCACTTTGTACCTTGTCAGGCTGCTCTCCTCCTCGCATTCCTGATTCCTACCCCATTTTTCTCTGCCAGTGAGTCACCTGTGTACTGTTGCAATATTCACCTTGCCACGACCTCCATGCAAGCTGTGTCCCTACATGCAGGAACTCAGTTGGGGCACAGTGATTCAGCTCGGATCAGAGGGCTTGTGCCCTTTCCCTGTGCCCAGCTGTGTGTATCCAAGAAAGCATTTCTGCCTGGTGGGGAGTGAATCACCCAGGAGTGGCTTACCCAGCCCTGCCTGCTGCAAGCAGGAAGGGGAAGGGTAGGAGAAGGGGAATAGGACTGGGAATTCACTGGCAAGGAAATCTTCCTCCTGCCCTTGGGACTGGTACCACTTTGTAATGCAATGCTTGGGTTTTGAGTTGCAGAGGAAGCAGAGTCAAGCAGAGATGTAGTGTTTGGTTGCTCTTGTACAGGCTTGCAGGCCACCCCAGCATCTGTCCTCCTAGAGCAGAGAACAGCCAGTGCCTGCCTTGTATAGGCTGCAGCTTGTCTCCAGCCTGGTGGCTTGTTCTCTGCTGGTGCTTCAGGCAAGCTGGGACACGGCTGCCGTGGAGAGGATGTCCGCTTTTTCATGTGTTGGGTTGATGCTGGGCTGATCTGTGCTGATTCCCACAGCCACTCTCTGGATTTGGAGGCTGGGGATTTTCCAAGCAGGGGAGCTGGTATGGGGCCATCCCGCCTGCTCAGCTGTCAGCTTCAAGAGGCAGTGGGCGGCATTTTGAGTGGAGGAAGCGCGCTTTCCCTGTGTTCTTTCCCCTGTATTATTTTATTTTTTGTGGTCTTCATTTGTTGTACACTGGCCCAGAGCAGTTAAGGACATCTAATTTAAGAACTACTAGAATAAATATAAGTTGTGTCAATGACTTCAGTTTTAAAAGACAGACACTTGGTGAGTCTTCCTCTTTGACCTGTCTGTTTGGTACGCTCTGTAGCGTGGCAATCATTGCTCTCTTGGAGCAAAGTAATTTTTGCACTACCAGGTCCCAGCAGAAGAGGGCTGGGAGCTCAGGCTAAGGCTACTTTGGGCTCCTATTTAGAAGCTGATATTTAAGACTGGTGAGCATCTGTTTAGATAGGATTTGCAAAAATACATCCCTATCAGGTCAGAGCAGATTTATGGCCTGTCACTGAACAGCCCTGGGAAGCTGCGGGTGCGGAGAAAGGGCAGGACTGGTGCCTAGACCCAGGTGTCTGGGACCACAGCTGGTTTGCCTATGGGTTGCCCCATGCAGAGTGGTGCTCTCAGGTGCTTCTCAGGCTCTGTGCTTGGCTGTGGGCCTGACTTGAGTTTTCCAGTGGAAATATCATCTGCGTTTGTTGGGCCTTGCTACTGGCTCCATTCAGGCTGCCCAAGAAGCAATCTAGGTGACAGCAAAGCTGTGTCTGATCTGGTCAGAAGATCCCTAAGGGGCAGCACTGATTCCCGCACCTGTACATCCCCACCCTGTGTCACATTGTCTTCATTTTCGAGATGCATCATGGCTTATCCCACCTGGCCTAGCATCCCTTATTTGATACTAGGCAATGGGCTATTGCCTCCTGGGCTTGGGAAGCTTCCAGACTCCTCCCAGGTGGTGTCACCATCCTTCAGTTCCCTTCCTTGTTACCAGATGTGCACACTGGTGCATGCAGCTGATGCTGGGATGTCCCAAAACGAGGGTTGTGAGGTGCTGTGGTATTACACATGATCAATAACTGCAGGGGATGAATCTCAGATACATATCTCTGGGACAAACTCATGTATTTATGTCACAGGAATCGAATGTCCTAATAAAATCACAGTCCCTGAAAGTTAAATTATAAATCTGATGTTGATAGGTGTGGGTAGGGAATTTCCTGCAAATTGCTGACTATAAACATGGCTGTTAATGTTATTCTGAGACGATCTTGTTCACAGTTTATTAGACCTATGTGGGACAGATCTATAGAAGAAACATTTATTAATCTTAACCTAATTTATTAATCAGGTTAAACCCTGAAATGCCCTTCAGCTTGTTCAACCCCTGCTACCACAGCAAAGGAGACAGGAGCATGGCAACCTGTGGGTAGGCTTTCCAGGGACACGCCACAGTGCTGTCTAGGATGGGGTCTGCAGTCTGCTGACAGGACCTGAGATTGAGAGGATGTGAGGGAGTTGTAAGGAGCTTGGTCCTTCCTGGCATCCAAAATGTCTGGGCTGCAGCAGTATGCAGCTTTGTGTCCTGTGCTGCTGATGGAGGGTGGGGGGTGAAAGGGAGGCGTGTTGCTACAGTTCTCCTGTTACCACATCCAAAATTATCGTTCATGTAAACAAGGCGAGCAAGCAAACCTCAGGACAAACTGGGACTCGTCTGGGGGAAGCAGGGAAAGGCAGGAGCTGCCAGGCGAGGCAGAGAGGGGTTGTACCTGTGACTGCTCCTTCGGGTAGTGGGCACCTCTTGCTGGCACTGCAGTTTAACCCACTTCACCTGACCGTGATCTGAGGCAGTGATCACATGATGTGACCAAACTTGGAAGGGGTAGAGGTGGATGTAAAGGAGCTGGGGGGTAACTGTGGAGCAGCTCCACTGTGCTGATGTATGAACTTCTCCTCAGCCCTAGGCAATTATCCAGCAGCAATTCTCTCCGGGGGGTGCCACACAGACTGAATCTCTTGCTGGGTTTTAATTCATGGACATCTAACAATTTGCTTGAAGAAAGCTCCTATGTAAAGCTCTGCTGTAAAGCCTGTATCACCCTGCTATGAGTTAGCATGAGAGTTTGTGTCTGGATGATTGGCAGTTGCATAGGTGCCAGCAAAGGGGCTCTGCAGCAAAGGGACTGTCTGGATTCCAGAGGGCTGAAGTTTAAAACCTGGGCTTGTATGTTGGCATAAATTATTTTCTCATTCATCATCCCCAACTCCTCTGGGCTTTGGTGGGCCTTTTCTTTCTATTGTATAGGGTCGGTCTAGCTCCTTGGGACCAAGTGCTACACCAAAAAAATATCTGTCGTGTACCATTGCTGTCACAGTTGGACTGAAGGTGGATATTTGCCACTGAAATTTAGGAGAGGTCATTGGGTATTAGGTGGCTTTTAACAGGGGATTAACTTAAAGGCTTAAACACCAGAGCTTTGGCAGGGCTGTCTGTGCTTCAAGTGGCTGACCTGACCAGCAGTCATTCTGGCTTTTGAGGGGCTTTCTCTGGTACCTGGAGAGCACCTCCTTTCAGTTGAATTTTCTTGATTTTACTTTCTTTTAATGACAAATAAGTATGTTGATGTGGAAAGGAAAGGAAGATAAAATCTAGGGTTTGATCTCATGATAAATCGGATACCCTATTAGGTTAACATGCATCCTAAGAGCATAAAGTTATTCTTCAACACCAGTATCTGAACTTGTCTTTGGTAAATGACACTTTTACTGGATGTCTATCTGTCCATGCTGCAAGCAAACAACTTGAACAATGTCCTGGGTATCAAATCAGAGGGGTAATGTCCTTGAAATGAGGAATTCCAGGGATCAGGAGAGGAGGAATTGAGCAATAACCAGTTCATTGACTGACCTTGGGAAACCCAGCCTTCTGGTTAGCTTCAGCACAAGCTTTGCCAGCCATGTAGGCAGGCAGGTAGATGGTTGAGATCTTCTAATACACATTGGCCAATACTGTCATGGTTTGGTGTATATGTACATAGGATGATTGTGAGTAGCCTAAATATGATTGTTGGGCAATCATTTGCTGTTATACAAATCAGGCAGATATTGCACAAACAAGGAGGGGTAATTCTTCAGGTGTC
>VYZU01016781.1:39183-61643 GCA_013401355.1 Ceyx cyanopectus | reverse complement strand
TATCCCCTGTTCTATCTGCTGAGGCTGAGCAGGGGGGTCGTGTCCACACTCACTCAGCAGAGCTGGTGTTGTGCAGAACCCACTCAGGGACCCTGTGGGATCTTTCTCTCTAGTTCTCAGGGAAGGAGTTGGGAGAAAAAAAAATAGTTTTTCAGTTCTATCTACCAATGGGGAAGTATTTATCACCTTTTCACTCTGTTATTAATGTTTACTTGTTGCCATGGGAGTCTTCATCACTCTCAGCCCCCAGTGTTTGGGTGGGTGGTGGTGATGTGATGGGGGGGGTGTTTGTGTTTCTGATAGCCTTGGGAAGCCTCTGCCTGAGTGTTTTTAAGAGCTTGAGCAATTCTAGTTTATTCTACAATTCTTCAGTTAAAAAAAAAGAGCTTTTTGCTCTAAACGTGCCACTGTTCTGTGGGTTTAAATGTGTTTCTCAAAGTACAAGGGGATGAAACTTCCAGCGAGCAGTGACAGTGCGTGGGTGGATGTTGATCAAACAGGTGAATAATTGTAATAAATTTGCACTTACCACATCAAGTGTAAGCATCCTTCCAGGGTGCTGCAAAGACGTGTTTTCAGAAGCTGTGCCCCTTCATTTGAAGTGCAATTTGAATATGGTTAAGTAGATTCTGCTGAGTTTGGTAGCAAAATGCAGGTGATATGCACAGAGAAGATGTGCTGAAGCCATACAGCTTGTGTTTCACACACCCACCCATGACTTCTCCTGATTTGTATTGTTTCCTGCTCTGGGAAATGGTATCAGAGTGTTTTGATAATCCAAGTGCATTTATATAGGTATTTATCTCATCACTGCACGATGCCTGGAGAGTTTTGTGTGCTGGAAATTTGCTCCAAAGTGACAAAAGTGCAAGTTTTTACTAAAATATCAACACCCGCTGCCACAGGCCAATAGCAAGTGCTCAGTCTGGAAAAAAAGAAAGATAATTGTGTGTTTCTGCCCCAGCAGTTTTGTGTCTCGGGCTGTTTGCTGTGGGGAGCCAGCTCTGGGTAAGGGGGCACAGTGGGCTCATCTCACCTCAGCCCCAGCTCTGTGGATTCAAGTGATGTGAGGAGCCAAATTCCCCTGGAGCTGTCTGTGGCAAGCAGATGGAAATTCAGCAGAGGTCTCTGGACCTCGTTCAGAACTGACCTGAATGATTGTGACTCATCAGGTGTAGCTGGACATTAAAAGGCTTTAAGTGTTTCCAAGATGTCCCCCAATTTATTGCACAGTATGCGGGAGGGGGGGAAATAAATTCAATTTCCAGCTGATGAGAAGGAACAGTGAAGAGAACAGAGAAGGTTCTGTTCACCTACCCTCCTCTCTCCCTGCCTCTCTCCTGCTCTTCTCCCTTCCTGTGCCATTCCCCACCCTTCACAAACCCCTCCCAGTGCTAATTCCTACACCACCCAAAAGCCTTTAGAGCCCCCATCATATCTACAGTCCACAGACAAGGGGAGTCCCATTGGTTTATAGGTTTGGTTGGACTCTGTGATCTGAGATCAAATTATTGGCTCAGATTCTGCTCAAACCGACCCAACCTTCTGGATTTTCTGCTGGTTCTAGGGAAGTTTTGGAGTTAACAGGACTTGGGTCTGAGAAGGGATTGCAGGATTTTGACCCCTCTGGGATCTTTGTCCCAGATTTCAGCCTTGGCAGGTGGAGCTCCCTGTAACCAGTTGACATTTTAGCGGCTGGTTCTGAGTCAAATACCTCGGCTGATGTTTTCCTTTTTGGTTTGGATGGGTTTAGATGGGTTTCTGAAGTATTTGGGAAAAGCTGCATGAGCTCCGTGGTGCCACTGCACCCTCCTTGAGCCAGAGAAGTTGCTTTCTTCATTGAGAAATCTCACTTCAAAAGGAGTTGTGATGTTTTTCAAATTATTGTTTCAGATGGCTTTTATTTCCAAATGTCTGCATCACTCAGAAAATCTGAGTTTATCCTGGTTTGTGGTATTTCTGATTTATTTTTCCTATTTAGAGGGCTCTTATTTTTTTTTTTTCTACATGTGTCCACTTTCTTCACACACACACAAAAATTTGGAGTGACCTCTGGCTTCATTTCAGCTTGAGGAAAGAAAATAAGAATGTAAAAAGATTCTGGATCTCTGCCATTCCAATGAAAAACATCTGTTGAAGCCTTTGCAAGGATGAATTTATCTTACCATGAGCATGACTATTAATTAAAATTCAGGTTCTTGTTTCTAATCATCTCTTTCAGCTCCGTTGTCTGAGAAGGGGCAGGTAGAAGCCCGTTGCTCTTTGGTGCTGCTGTAAAGCAGAGGTGAGAGGGCTGTGTTCTGGGTGCAGCCTGGTGGTCTGGGGAGCTGGGTGACCCCACAGTGCTGGCTCCTCCTCTCTCTTTCTCGCTGCTAAATTGCATTAAATAATTTCCTACTGTTGTGTTGCCATGTAAGCAACCAAACAGAGCTGCAGAGGAGTCCCACGTGGCAGGAGTGGCTCCAGGGCTGGGGATGTTTTGGGGGCAAACCTCTAGAACTCCTGTATTTGCACCTCCCCAGACCTGTTGTGTCCAAGGGACGTGACACCCCCAGTGTCAGCACTGGGTTCCTCTGGCCCAGCTCAGCTCTGGCAGCCTGGCTGGGATGCCCACACACACCAGGACGTGCCCTTGTCCCAGCGTTAGCAGCAAAGCTGGAGAGTCAGGAGAGGACAGAGATGGAAGGGGGGTGGCAACCCCCTGGGGGACACCCCCACGCTCTGTTTTGGGGGCAGAAAGCAGGAAAGGTGTTCTTTCTCACCCCATCTCTTTCTCACCCCAGGTCCCGCCACACAGCTTGCTTCCATTGTTCTTCATCACACTGAAGCTCCTCCTCCTGATTTATTTTCCTGGACTTCTGGAGGTTTAACAAGGCAAGGGAGCTGTGAATGAGAGCTCTGTGCTGCCTACAGAAGTGTCTTCTACAGAAAATCCCTCTTCGTGGCTCCGTGCTGTGAGTTGGGTTTTTTTTTTTAATCCTCCAAACCTGTATCTGATCTGGAGACATAAATCCCTTCCCAGGGCACAGCAAAAGCAGCAGGGGTGCCTGGGTGCCCTGCGTGGTGACTCTGGCCACGGGCTCACTGAGCCAGGCTGGGGAGAAAGTGCAAACGCTGCCTGTTTTTGTTGGAGGGAAGTAGCAGTGAAGCACAGGTAGCACAGATGAGAAACTTGCCACACTAGCAAACTGGAGAACACGCGGGACCAGTCTGGGTGCCAATTCAAATACAGCTTTATTAAATGCACCTGATTTTAAGCTACTTTTTAGTATTCCGTTTAACAGTTTAATGAGAACCAGTTGTAACATAGTTGGGTTGTTGTTTAGGGGTTGTTTTTTTCCCTGCACTCAGGATTCAGCAGCCTGCCCGGCTGACATCCATATCGATTGAGGCAGAGAAAAATCCATTGAAGGCCTTCCCTGTAAGTAAAACACAGGGCATCTCTGTGACCTTCTAAAGCAGAGCATCACTGACACAGCCTGCCCGGAACGTGGCAGGCAGAAGCTGTTGGTGTTTTCTGGAGCCCCTGTAGCACAGAGGCTGCATTGTGAGTTGAAGAGCTCAAGCTGCTGCCTGTGAGGGCTGGGGTGGCACTGGAGAGAGGTACCCACCAGTGTCCGTTCTCAAGGTTGACATCTGAAAGGGTCCCTTGCTCCCGAAGGCTGGGGATGTGTCACAGGGTCCTTTTTCAGCTGCTGTCCTGCTAAGTGCAGAAGAAAGGCTCAGAAAGAGCCTTTAGAGGAGGGTAATGGTCACCTGGCTGACTGACTGGTAATTGCTCACTCCCTGTCCTCCGTGTTCATCCAGTGGGCTGTTCAGCAATTATTTTCCTTGATTTCTGTCAGCAGTGTGCCCAACAGTGGGTCTGTTTCCCTCTTGGACAGCTCTAAGCAGCTATTGAAAGGTAACGTGGAGCACCAGCTCGGGTGGGTATGGTTCATACAACCACAGGCTTAGCTCTGGAGGGAATCCACCCTGGAGTCTACCTTAGCTGTTAGGTGACCTGAAATCCTCCCTGTGCCAAGAGCCATCTCCATACTTTTACTCTGGTTAATTCTAGGGTGCTGTGGAGCCTGGTGAGGAGCCACCTGCTGCAGCAGCCTCCAGGCTGTTCTCGGATGCACGGGGATGCTGAGGGTCATGGAGCACCACCAGCCTTTGGTAGATCAGCTCCTGTGGTTTGCCTGGGTCAGTATACAACTCTGTGCAAAGATTTCATTGACAATTCTGCAGTTATTCATTTTTTTTCCCAGCTGAGATATTACGAGGAGTGACACCCTTTGTGTGAAGTAATCAAATAATTGTTTTTTAAAAACAGGCAGCTTGCACCCTTTCAACTTTTTAGTTATCACTCTTTTTCTCAAGTAAGAAGTCTTTGCTTACATAAGGATTTCAAGTTATATTTTCAACGTATATTTTATTTAGGGTCCAGAAATGTAGATGATTCTCTATAACTTTGGTTTTGTTGTTTGTTTGTTTTTAAGCATCATCATCATAGAATCATATGATGATGATGCTTAAAAGCAAACAACAAAACCAAAGTTATAGAGAACTAAATTCCTTGGCAGTGCAGACTATTTAGTAAAGGAGGCTAAAAAAAAATCAAAACCTTCCCTTTCTCTGAGTAGAAAAAAAGTTAACTACTTGAAGAGGCTGATTACAGGAGCTGAGATAAATATAGAGTTAAAAATCAGTTAGGATGAAATGCCAGATGATGACAGATTGTCTTATCCACTGGATCTTTGCTAGAGGAGCGATGATCACAGCACCTGTTAGAAGCTTTCTGTTGTTATTTTAGTACAGCAAATCTCTTATCAATGAACAAAACCATAAATAATATTCTCTTTCCCACCTCTGGGGTGGGGGGGATGCTTCCCTTTCCCTCCTCTGAACATGCAAAGATACAAATATGCTGAAGCTGGTTGGCTTTGGTATGGCTTTCCCTCCCACTGAGAGAGGGGCTGCATCCTCCCAGCCAGTGTGGTGGTCTCCATGAGCAACAGGGAGGTTATTTTGAGGTGAGATACTTCACTGATGCCAGCAAGCAGCGAGGAAGCACTTTAGGCAGTTTAAATGGGCAGTGCTTTTAGTGATGCTCTCAACTTTGAGCTAACACGTGGGGCATTATGAGCTAAGTCATCCAATTGTACCCACTCACATTTCCACAAGAAGAAAAACATTTTAGAGAGTATAACCCCTTGATGTGACTGGAGAAGGCTGATCACTTTCCAGTTCGCTTCTTCCTGATTTGTGGATATTAAAAACTAAAAAGCCAAAAAGCAGCTCTTAACTTTGCCAGGGAGATCCACATGAATGCACGTCTGTCAGTGCTACCCACTTAGCTGTGGTTCCTCTGCGTGCCTCGACAGAGGGTCAGAGCTGCTCTGACAGCTCCACAATGGGAGCAAGATGTGGTGACAGGCAGTGCTGGAGATGTCAGCAGCATCTCCAAGTCTCCAGCGGCCTCGAAAAGCAGACCTCAGAGCTGCAGAGGCGAGTGCCCAGCGTGGCAGAGGCAGTCGTGCATGAAATGGGTCCTTTAGACAGCACCAGAGGACACCTGGAGGTGCTGGGGTGCTGAAGTCTTTGTGCATCCCAGTTGTAGACTGTTGGGATACCCCAAAAAGCACCCAGATAATTTTTCAGCTGACTATCCAACTTTAACCCATCATATTTTTGCAGCTGAGAGTTGCCCAGTGTCAATCTTTTCACATTCCTCTCACAAGTTCCTTTAGAACAGATATCTAAATTAATTTTTCTCCATTCAGGATCTTCCCCTAGCAAGCACCTTTGGCATGATATGGTCCATTTAAAGTGGAATAAAATGATTTGATTTCTTTCCTTTCAGAGGCACAGACCTCTCTCCGAGCTGATCTCAGGTCCTGATAACACCAGAGTTACTCTGGCAAGACACCAAAGGGCCACATCCCGGTGTCTCGTGGTGCTGGTGAGTACCAGCCCCCTCTCACCAGGGGCTTTAAACTTATTTGGTGTTCTGCAGCCCACCCTCCAGCTGTAGTGCAGATGTAGCCCCGGAGGGGCTGCTCAGAGTCCTGCTGCCACTGCCTGGCAGCCTCTCCTGGGGTGGTTTGCACTGGGCTGGAATCCAAAGCAGGGAATCATCCGTTTGTCTGGATGCCTTTCGGGTGTTGGGCAGCCAGGGTGACACTTCAGAGCCCCTGTAGCAGCTCAGCCCTGGGTGGGCAGCAGGTGCAGAGGCAGTGCTGGGAAGCAGAACCAGTAGAACACCTTTTGGGGACTGTAACTTTAGTGGATTTAACATCAATACATGGAAAAGCCACAGCTGAGACACAGCTCTTTGGGGCTGGAGCCAAAAGAAGCTTCTAGCACTGTGCTCTGGTGAGGTCAGGGTGGTCCTGGCTATGCTCTCCCCATCCAGCAGCCTCACCCCAGCCAGCTGCCTCCCCCAGCACGGCCCTTTGCCCCTCCTCGCTCCACTTACGAGCCTGTAAAGCAGAAGCTGTTTCATGGAGGTCTCCAGAGTGATAAAGGCTGTACACTGGGGAAAGTGTAACCAAGTCCCTGGTACAACTGAAGAAATCTATATACATTGCAAGCTGGGTACTTGCCAAGGTGGAAAAATTCATCTGCTAGAAGGGGTTAAACCACAGATCCTCACAGACATCCATGGCTCCAGGCCCCCTCTGGAAGGCTGCAGGGCTCTGTGCAAAGCACATGTCCATCAGAGGAGGGGAAAACAGCATTTGCAAAAAATATGACCGCCTGACTTTTCTGGGGCGTAGGATTCATGCACTCCTCTGTGAGTTTTAAATTAGCTGCAATGTCCAACTGCTTCCTTTCGTGAGAAGTGCTGTCTGACAGGGGTGTTGCTGACCCGCTGCTCTGCAGCTATAGCTGGATGCTGTTATGATGTAGAGATCAGCTAATGGCTCTCTGTTCACAGTCATCTTGTAATGAGAGGCAAGATCCTGGGGAAAAAAAATATAAAAAAAATTTTAAAAAATAAATTCCTGCAAACCAAGAACTTAACTCAATTGGAAATTAAATCAGAAACCCCAAATGAATGTACTGTGTGATCTGTATGAGTGTCTGGCCCAGGCTCTAAGCATACTCCACTGACCCTGTGACAGCAAAACCTACTATAGCTGCAGGACTTTACATTTAAAGGGTCCAGTATTTCCCAGGCTTTTTTTTTTTTCCTGTTTTCCCCTGAGCCTGGGTCCTTACTAATTAAGGAAGTCCAGCTTTATAGGTGAAGCCATACCAAAAAAAAACCTAATAAAAAATTTAAAGCTCTCTAAAACATTTTAATACCTTATTTCATGTGGCATATACGGAGTTATGATGGTTTGTGAGGTATAAAGGTTTTTATTAGTGCTCCGTGGGGAAGACTGGGAACGCTCATCACCACAGCACACATTGCAGGCTGCAGTCAGTAAAATACCCATTACACACACAAAGAGAGAGTTAAACTACAGCCTGATTTAGGGAATTAGTGGTCAGTTACCAAACACAGCAGGAGCACAACAGCTTTTCTCCAGATCACGCCAGATTAATCCCAAGAGCTTCCAGGTCTTGTGCTGTGTGGTAGGAGAAATTGTAAAATCTTGTGTTTTAACTAAAGCCAAGTGACTCGTTTCTATCTGTTTATAAATCAAAGGGTAGAGCTGATCTGGGAGGTATGACACTCATCTCCTCCCTGTCCCTTCACCTCCTTCCTCCCTTCCCCAGCCTTTAGCTTTCACCTCAGCTCAGTTAAGCAGGACTAGAAGGTTCCTCTTGCAAACTCCTCAACTTTTGGCATCATCTGACAAGCCCCGAGGTGGACGAGCCCTCATCATCTGAGCATCCCCAGAGCACAGGGGGGTGGTGACACCACAGCGTGGCTTCTCAGGTGGGTGCTGCTCTTGGTTTCTCTCGCACAAGAGGTAGAATGCAGAGGGGAGACTGAGGCCCCTGGCAGAGCATCCCAGATGCCTCTGGAGAGAAGGGAGGCTGGTCACCCTCTGTTATTCTGTGAGTCTTCAGCAGAGCATCATGAGGTGAATCGGGTTTTAGGCTGAGAATTTAGATTTACAGAAGTGTTGGTTAAAAAAATCTCCCCTTTGTCATAGAAGAAGCAGAGGTGTCTGTAGCACAGGAGTTTGGTGTCTTACAGCAAGGTCACCTTCTGTAAGGAGCTTGAATTGTGCAGTGGTGGAAAAAAAAAAGGAGAAAAAGTAGTACTTGATAAAAGCAAATTAAAGATCTAGATATACATTTGTATGTGAAACAAGGATTTTGATTGAGATCTTCAGACATGTCAGGAGTAAAGACTGTTTCTTCTAGCAAGATGATAAGAATGATTTCAAACTATTCCTACTGATTTTAGCCAGTGCAACTGGTGTTTTTAGAAGGCACAGGTCTCAAGGCTACGCGTGGCCAAGACATGAACGTTTTCTTGGTTGACATGAGAATAAACAAACCATCTCCTGGAATTGTTTTGATGGAAATGTGAGTAAAGCCTCCTGGTTACATCATTTACCTGAAATTTAGAACACTCGATTAAAAACTGCTTCTCTGTCCAGTTTGAAGCGGGGACGTGAACCATAGACCGGAGAAATGTGATCGCCACTGGGGCTATAAAAGCAGCCCTGCTTTGGCTGGGGTGTTTAATTATTTATACAAAATCGAATATTCCCAATAAGAGACTGAAAACTTGGCAACGCGGAATAAAAATGTATTATTCCTTGACGTCCTTTTGAAAATCTATCTGCAACTGGCTGAAATATAGACACTGGAAAACTGCAGAGTTGCAGAAAAAATTCCAGTGCAGTGAACATGCTCCATCCTCGGACAGCTCTGCTCTGTCAGCTGGGTCCACTCTGCACCTTCCCAGAGCTGCCAGAGAGGTTCTGGTCTCCCCTGATATTACTTGATATTTACTAGAGTGGGAAGAAAAGGATGGTGTATGAATTTAACATATTGTTTGCTGTAAAACAGCAGAAGGGGGAAGAAACAACCCCCAAAAAATACAGAATAACATATAGAAAGCTGCAGATTTGGAAAAAGGCAGGAATAAACCTGCAGTAGCAGGTGTGGAGGTGAATGAGAGAGGACTCAGAAATGTGAGAAAATAGAGATTTTTAATGGAATAGCTATGAATGTTCCACCCCTGACTAGGAAATAAATAACCATCAGAGTATATTTCTCTTCTCTGTCCCTTAGCTGGTCTACCAAAGGCATGATATCCTCCCTCACCTTATCCCAGGAGCTGGGAACCCAGACCTGCTCTAGACTCTGCTGGGGAGCTTCAAGGTGGTGTCAGTTTTTCAGTTTTCTTTTTGTCAGAAAAAAATAAAAAAAAAGGCAAGTAGATGTTACCAAAACAGTTGAAACTACGTAAAATCTCAGGCTAATGGCTTCAGCCACAATGATGATAACTTAAGAAACTGAGTTTTAAACTCAGATGTGCCCCGTGCCTTATTAGATGACACCTTAAATTGAGAACTTCTAAGTGCTTTGAATACTCGATCATTGAATCTAAATGTTCTTTTAACTTCTTTTAACTTCCTTCGTTAAAAAAACAACATCAAAGTAGGAAAGATTTCAAAGAGCCAGCCCTTTATCAGCAGTTAATAGCTTGGTTCTGCTGTGCATACGCTGGACTGACTGTGGAATTGCTGTCCCACAGAGTGTATGGCTCCTGTCAGAGTGGTTGGCTCCTGGGGACTGGATGGGTCCATCAAAGCCACGTGGTCTGGGAAGCTTAGGAAAGACTGGGTAGGTGTGGAAAAAAACTGGCAGCAAGGAAGAAAACTTGGGTGCTGTGTGATTTAGAAGCAAGGCAAAGGTGGCCCTGGGTTTCCAGAAAACCTCATGCTGTGCAAAAGCAACTCCATGCAGCTTATGCTTGGTGATGGGCTGAAGCTGGTTGGATGTGTCCACTGACTGGGAGTAAACCAGAACCCACCACTGGGTCAAAACAAAGGGTAACAGCACCTTGTGTTTGTGGTGACGTGAGGAGATGGTGTTTCCCTGGTGGCGAGTTCCAGAGGAGCAGCCCCTCAGCTCAGAACACAGGTAGGTAGCACCTTGCCATTCCTCCAGCACTGCCAGGAACTGGGCAGCTTTTCCTGGGGAACTCCTGATGCAGAATTAGCCCCTTTCTCAGTCTTCTCTCACAGGAGACAGCTCCTTAAGTTCCTCCTGCAAGCTGTTTTCTCTGACCTTTCATTTACTTGTTCAGCTTTTTCTGTAGGTAATTGTCCCTTTGGAACAGTTCACCTTCCAGACACGGACCTGAATCTTGCTGTAATTAGTAATCATCACAGGGGAGGGCTCTAAACTCAGTGGGTTTGAGTGTTTCAGGCTCTGGTGAGGGGGCAGAGGGGTCTGGAGCTGATGGAAGCACAAGTCTCCTCTTGAAAGGTCTTGTTTATATACAGCATCACCCAAACAGCAACCTCTGGCTCTGGCAAGGGCGAGCAAGAAGTCTCATTGACAGTGAAAGGTTGGGGGAGAAGTTTTGGCTCTCGATCTGAGGGTAAAAATTCAAGTTCAGGATCCCACAGTACTTCTCATATGCGCTGAGACAAGACCTTATTTATTTATATATTTTTATTTTTTTATTTTTTTTTTAAGCCTGCATCTGAATGACCCAAAGACCATAATCATGGGTGCGTGTAATTTTTTTTTCCCCCTCCTCCTGCTTGATCCCAAATTTAAATCATAATGCTGAACTCGTGACGTCAGCCTCGACCGTTTCCACACGGCTTCACTCGCAGCATCAAAAAGAAGGTGAAGCTCCCTCGTGGCATCAGAAAAACTGCTCTGGGGGGTGGCGAGATAACTCGGTGGAATCTCTGGGAGTGAGGAGAAGACTTCAAAGCAGGTAAAGTACCATGTTTTTTGGTAAATATTTGTTCTGCCTCGAATACACCACATTGGTCGAAGTTGAGCTTTAAAGGGGCTGTGCTGGTAAGGAGATCCTGAGACCTCAGATGCTCCAGTTCCTTTTAGAAAGTTTTTCCCTGAATTGAAAATCCAGAAAATAAAGCCGAGGGAGACAAACAGGGTAAGACAACGGGCACGTTGGCTCGCCCAGCTTCATATTTCCATTTTCTCTGCTACGTTGGTTTTCTAAAGGTGGCATTTTGGCCGCCAGCGAATGGAAGGGTAAAGGTGACCGGCGGAGAGGCTGCTGGCCGGGGGAACACCCACAGCAGTGCTGGGGAAGGGCAGGGCACCAGGCTGAGCACGGGGCAGGCGTGGCAAAGTGGGGAAGGAGGAAGAGGGTGTCGTTTTGTGGGAGACCAGGCAACGATCCGTGCGTCTGAGCAGCAGTTTCTGGAGCAGGAGTTGCAAATATCGCCGGAGATACTCGGTGCTGAGATGGGGAAATGTGTGTCAGGCCTCTTGGTTTTCAGCCTTTGTCTTTGCACGGGCCGCTTTTGTTCAAGGAAGCAACAATGGAAAAGAAGGGATTTGGGAAAAAAAAGGCTTTGGCCACAGCACTTCCCAAACTCCTTTTCCCTCTGCCCCTCTCCCAGATGAATTCCACCGGTCATGACCCTTCTTCTCCCCAGTTCCTCCCCAGCTCATCCCACACTGGGGACTGCAGCCACTCACCCCAGCCTGCAGCCCTGCCAGCACCTCTCGTGCCTCCCTGGCTCCTTTCCCAGAGGGTGAGTCCTAGCTGGGAGCTGCTGGCTCCACTGGATTCCAGTTCCTGGCAGCCAGGCTGTAAAATACTTTGGCCCAAAGGGAGCTGCTCCCCAGAGACTGTGGCTCTGGTTCTGCTGCCTGGCACTGGGGTGGTCAGAGCAGCTCTCCTGGCTGTGGGGCCCTGCTGGGCTGGTCCCTAAATGTGTGAAAGGAGAAAACCTCTATAATGCTTTTTATTTTATTTTTTTTTTATTTTTTTTTTAAGCATAGCACCTCACTCTGCTGCCCCTGAGGCTGGCTGCACTCTTTGGCCAGCAAATTGTGTCTCTGCCCTCATTTCTGTTCTGCTGTGGCCCCAAAACAACCCCTTTCTCCTGCCAATAGCCTTTATTAATCCAGATACTTTTCCTTTGGGTTTCCTTAGTTCTGTGCTTTATAAAAAGAAATCGAGCACTGCTCGGAGGGGTGGGAAGCAAAGTTTTCCCTGCTCCTTCTGGAAATGTGTAAACTGTACAACAGAAATGCATAAACTGTGTAACTCTTCCGTGCCAGGGACTTTCCCAGAGCTGGTTCTCATCCCCAGGTTTCATTTGTGCTGCTGACCCAGCAGAGCCCTGGACTGGCTCGCTGGGGCGAGTGGCCACACACCTCCTGGAAGCCATTTGCTCATCCCTCAGAGGTGGAGGCAGCAGAGATGCTCAGCACCATTTGTTTACCTATCCAAACATAGATTTTTAAAGGCTCATTGTAGTCCGTTGGGTTTGAAACATCTTGGCCCCAGAACACCAGGTAATTAAAACAAATAGATGATTTTGTGGAATTTCATCTCTCTTGTGCAAAGATTTCCCAGTTACTCAGTCATCACCTCTCTAAACCAGTGTCCTTTTCCCAGTGTCTGTTTATTATTTCAAGGCTAAAGCACATGCAACTAAACCAGGGCAAACAACAGTGGCATGCTTTGGGGAGAGTATGGAAGCAAAGGGAAATGATTCAGGTTACCCCAGGGGAGGTTTGGGCTGGACCTGAGGAAAAATTTCTTCCCTTCCAGGGCTGTTCCAGGCTGCCCAGGGCAGGGATGGAGTCCCCATGACCCCTGGAGGGGTTTCCAAGCTGTGGTGCTGAGGGACATGGGGCAGTGGTGCCCTGGCACTATCAGGGGAATGGGTTGACTCCCTGATCTGAAAAGGTTCTCCCAACCAAAACAATTCTGTGGTTGTGATTGGAAGTTGTGATCACAGTGGTGACACTGGATACAAGGTGTTTGTCTGCCCCCCAGTCACTGACCTTGTTGGGATACACACCAGTGTGACAGGCAGCCTGTCCCTCACACCAGGCTAACCCACACCCAGCTTCCCTGCCATGCACCAGAGAAACTGCCCCTTGTCACCACAGCCCTTGTCACCTGGGGCACCCCATGTGCCCATGGCATCCTGGGGGCATTAGGAGAAGTGTGGCCAGCAGGGCAAGGGAGGTTCTCCTCCCCCTCTACTCTGCACTGGTGAGACCCCACCTGGAATACTGTGTCCAGTGCTGGGCACCCCAGTTCAGAAAAGATAGAGATTTACTGGAGAGAGTCCAGTGCAGGGCACCAAGATGCTGAAGGGAGTGGAGATCTCCCTGCTGAGGAGAGGCTGAGAGAGCTGGGGCTCTTTAGCCTGGAGAAGAGGAGACTGAGGGGGGAGCTCAGCAGTGTCTGTCAATATGTTCAGGGCAGTGTAGGGAGGATGGAGCCAGACTCTGCTCAGTGCCATCCAGTGACAGGACAAGAGGCAATGGGAGTCAGTTGGAGCACAAGAGGTTGAGGGGAAACACAAGGACAAACTTGTTCCCAGTGAGGGTGGCAGAGCCTGGCAGGGGCTGCCCAGGGAGGTTGTGGAGTCTCCCGCTCTGGAGACATTCCAGCCCCCCCTGGATCTGTTCCTGGGTGACTTGGTCTAGGTGCCCCTGCTCTGGCAGGGGGGTTGGACTAGATGATCTTCTAGGTCCCTTCCAGCCCCTGGCATCTGTGATGCTGTGACAGAAGTGCACAGCAATGGGATGTGATGCGAAGCCACCGCCGTTCTCTGCTTTCCAGAGGGTTTAGTGTGGGTCTGCGTTGGCCACCTGGCTGCCTGCAGCTGCTAGAAACCTTCCCCGACCTCCACTGCTGTCCTTGATACTCAGAGTCACCTACTATTTTTAGAGGATTTTAATTTCTCTCTTCGATTATGCAATAGCTGTATCGCCGGATATCCTTCGTGTCAGGATGATTAAAATGTTTAGTCCCCTCTGAGAAATTTGCAGTGATTTAAACCACTGTTAGAATTCAGCTTCAGGATTTAGGAGAGTAGAAAGCCAAGTAAATTTAGGAGGTAGTAATTTTTCCAAAAGTGGTGGGTTGTTTTTTTTTCACTCTCCTAAAACATTGGCACAGATTCTTTGCAGAGGCAAACTTGATGCGAGTGCTGTACAAATACAGAGGAGTGGCTTAAAATGCCTACATAAAATCAATAAAGTTTATATTTCTGAAAGCTGGGGTGCTCCAGGAGTGGGGTCCCAGGATGAGAAGCTCTCAGCAGTGACTTCTCTGTTGGCACAACCAGCAGAACTAAATCCCCGTGTAGGATTCCTTGCCTGGGGGGTCTGGAGTGTCATTCTGCTGGGGGAGATAAAGCAGAAAATAGAATCCTTCTGTAAAAATGTGATCTTCATAAAGGAATTATTTCTACCAGTCTTTATACCAATGTTCTCCACAGTTCTCTCACAGTTCTTCCCAGTACACTCCTGACTTTGATCCATTTGTAGTGGAAATTCTATATGTTCCTACCTTGACTGAATAGCTATTGAGCTTTATTAATTAAATATTTTTATTTTGCCTCTCTGAGCTTCTGCTTTAGGCCTGTGTTTCTCAAAAGTATTAGAGCTACCACTTGTGTTGGACACGTCCTGTGTGTACAGTCTGGATTGAAACACTTCTAAAACAGAAAAGTCTAAACAAAGGTGATTATTAATATTCAAAATACTAAAATATATGTTTTATTTTAATTATTTTTATTTTATTTTTGGGAAACAGCTGGAAATTTCCGACTCGCAAAGGCCTTTCAAGTCCATTTCTGATCGGAAATATAGGGATGGATATTTTTGGTTCTGAGGGGCCCGTGATGAGCGACCTGGGGGGGGTTTGACTGAGTCTCCGAGCTGCACGTCGAGGCTCTGAGTGCTCTTAACAAAGATTAAGAGCTGGGAAATCGCTCAGCCAGGGGTACCCGGGCAGGACAGTGCCCAGAGCCGGGTGGCACAGCCCCATTTAGCTCCCGCTCCCAACCCTGGTGCTGCTCAAGCCGCTCCCCGAGCATCCTGCGGGGAGGGGGGACAAAGAATTGCCCGGAGTTTGCAATTAAAATCTACAGTCCGCTCCGTTTCTGATAATCTGCGGATTCTTTTGAAGCAATGATCATTATGACTGTGTTTAATCTGTTTTCAAAACAGGCTGTTTCGCAGCCATTGTGCACGCACCTTCTGTTTTTATAACTTCTGGGCTTTGATATTGTAATTGACGCAAGCGGGTGCAATTAAATCTTTATTTGGAAACTTGCGCCGAAGCAAGTCATTCAGAAGAAAAAAAAAAAAAGAAAAAAAAAAAGAAAGAAAAAAAGCCACCGATGTGCTTTGACTGTGGATTCTCACACATATTTGCACTTACAATCAAAGCTTTTGTCCCGTTAAACTAACAAGGGCTGCTTAGCATAAGAAAGAGTTAACACAGGCTGCCGTAGGTTGTGCTAATTTCAGGAGCAACATTCGAACGGGGAAAAAAATAAATAAATAAATAAATATAAAATAAATAAAAAGGACCAAATTTTACTTGAATAGCTCACCACAAGTGGAAAGGTTTATTGCATTTTAATAAGTAACTCAAGCACGGGGTCAAATCTTTCTTGTTTTGCTCAGGGGCTCTCAGCTGGAAGGGAAAATCTTAAAGGCAATGAAAGCTGGTGTGTGTACATAAATATATAGATATAGATATACACTTACATAGCCATAAAATGTGATTTCTTATTCTTAGAAGGTTCAGCTAGACCATTAAACCACCATGAAGCTGTCATGGTAGCACATCATGGGTGTAGCCAGGTTTTAAACCTTACAGCAGGTTTAAAAACACCTGTATCTATATTAATTTGTCTGGAAAATACCATCTTGGCCTTCTTGAGACCCGAGGAAGATGACTACACAGGGGTACTCCAGCAGGAGCCAAGGCTATCCCCATGCCAGGGGATGGACCAGTCTCCTGTGCCTCTCCAACCAATATGCCACAGACCCACCTCACTCCAGCACTGTGAGCAAATCAAGCTCAGCTCCACTGAGAACTTCTTTATTGTTGAGGAGACTGGTTTAAAATGCTGGGATAGCACCTAAAAATATTGCTTGTTTTCTGCTGGTTGTCTCTTGAGGTAGCTCTCCATGGGTCTCCCCTCCTGTGGCAGGACCATTGCCCCTCAGTAGAGCACTTTCTGTCCCCTGTGCCAGCTGAGGGTTGTAAAGCTTCTCCAGCCTGACTCACCTGGATTTTGTGGAGCTCCAAAGATCATCTTAAGCCCAAATAAGGTGAGGCAGTGTCTGAAAGGAGATGTTTTCTCCCTTCTCTCCCTTGGCTGTACATTTCTGTGCCTTTCCCTGCGTCAGCACCAGCGTTTTCATGGCTTCACGGGCTGCTCCAACCTGACCAAAAATTAGCCATTAACCAGCAAGTGGTCAGCTCATGTTTGTGTAAAGGAGTCAGCAGGAGCAAGAACCAGGAGGAGGAGTGAGGGAAGAGGATGGGTCATCACTTCCAGTGGCTTTATCTGGATGTGAAGCTGCTCTCTGCAGCTGGAGGCAGCTCCCCCTGCCTCTCTGCAGCTGGCCCTGGGCTGTGTGTCAGACCACCAGATTCCGAGTTGTCAGTGTGACTCCCTGAGAGCATTCAGTCTGGGGAGAACGTTCAAAAAGCCTTGGATTTATTAACGTGTGGAATGAAAACACATTTTGAAACTGGTTGCAAAATGGCATTTCTGTCCTTTTTTTAGAACCATGTGTGCAGCCCTGGGAGGAGAATGATCCAGATAGAAAACACACTCCTAATTCCCTAGGGCTGTACAGAAGGAAGGATGGCTCTGCCTTTTATATGAGTCTTAAGTTCCACCTTCCCACCAATCGATACCAGGATGAAGGCAAAGCAAAAAATACTTTTCTCTCCCTTTAACCAATGTGGAATTCAAATAAAAACAAAATAAACCAGCCAGGCAAATATTACAACTTCCTGCTCCAGCCCTTTTAAAATTCAGCTTCACTGACACAGGCTTGGAAAGGATTCAGAGCCCTAAATTACCGCTGAGAGTAAATAATAATTATATTTGCCATAAGAGGAGGTTTGGGGTAAGTGTCAGGCTAAGGACAGCAGATGGGACTAGCTGTTGGGAGTTTCCCTTTGCTGCTGTCATAGGTTTAGCTTGGACAGACTGGAGAGAGCAGAGGGCTGAAGGGCTGCTAAGATCCGTGGTCTGGTGGCATCATGAACAGCAAACACTTTTGCAGCCAGGCTTTGCCTGCTGCCCCTTCCAGGAATCCCTTTTCTCACCCAGCAAGCTCTGCAGCCCAGCAGCTTTGGGAAAACCTCCCTGAGCACCCCTTTCCTGACACCACTCCCCTAAAACCTTTCACTAACCCCCCCAAACCAGTCCTCTGAAGACCCTCCAGCTGCTTGCTGCCCACCTCGAGTGCCATCAGCCTCTTGTTTTCCTGCAATCCAACCAATCCTTTCTTGTTCTCCAAAGTACCTTGACTTTTTCCAGCCTTTCTCCCCTAAATCTTTCTGTCCCTATTACAACACTGAATTTTACCTATTTTGCCTATTTTTCCTCATCCTTGGGAAAGCCCAGTGACATCCAGTCAAGAGCAGAACATTGCTGCTTGCCAGACCCCTCCCAGGGCACCACTCTGCTGCCTAACCTGGCTCTGCTCGGACAGAAATGGCATCTCTCTTCACCACTGAACACCCTCATCCCACCCACCCAGGACCTGCACCTGCTCTCTGGACTTTTTATACACCCAGGGGGACCATTCTGACCTGCAAAGTAATCAGGATGTCTTCCAGCAGCTCTCCACCCCACCTTAACTGTTCCCTCCTGGCCTTTTCCAATATTACATTTCAGTTTTTACTCTGTCTTCACTTTTTCAGTTTTTCTCTACGATGATTTTTATTTTTTCCTGACACAAGATGTGATCTGTGGGTGTTTTGGGGAGGTGAACTCGAGGTTTGGGCAGCAGAAGGAAGGTTTTCTGGGCTTTTGACACCCAGAAAAGGAATGGCAAGTGGATTGGGTCAGTGGGATAAGCATCTCAACTTCCTTTTTGTCTTTTTTTTTTCCTTAAAGTAGCCGACTACATTTGCATTGTTATCTTAAGGTCATCCTGCTTTATGATGTTTGTATTTCATTTTCAGCCTGTGATATCCTGAATTTAGGCCCAGCAACAAGAATTTAGATGTCGAATTATTTACATAGAATCCTATACATGCATATATTTTATATAGGCATATATCTTTAATTCTACATGTCAGCATTACCTGTCCATGCCTAGCATAGATACTGGCATTTAAGTCACCTTCTACCTGTGTAGAAGGTACCAATGGCACCCAAGATGACACTAGGAAAGCAGAGCTCCCAGAGATGCCCTCTCCCCTGCCAGGAGCTTTGTCTTGTCCCCTTGGGGTGACCTGGGCCTGAGTTATGACTTTAGTCCCTGTGCTGTTATGAATACATCAAGATTTAAGGCCAGGAGGTCCTTGGGTGAGTCTGGCAGCTACCACAGCTGCCTTAACCTCTCTGTTTACTCTAGGTGCTTGCACTAGGTGCTAATTGGGGTTAATTGTCTTAGCAGGTGCAGCTGGGAGGTTGATTATATATAAGAGGCAACCCCAGCACGTGGCCTGTTTGCTCAGAGAGGACAGAAGAAGGGAGACTGGAAGGTACCTGCTGCTCCATGAAGGTTGCTTTGGGGAGGTTCAGCTGCTCCTACAAAACCTCTGTTCCTTCTGCACCCCAACGCCTGCCTCGCTGTGTCCAAGGTAAGACCCCAAAGGGGTTAAATCAAATTTTTTTCCTAAAGTGGTGTGAGTTTTGCTGGTGTTTTGTTGTAGAAATGAAAAGGCTACAGGGGCTGCTGCTTCCCCAGCTCTCTAGTTAAAAATGAATCTGTAGGTCGGGCTGGGTGTGTTCCCACGCTCCATCCACAGCAACCTTGGGAGCAGAGATGTTATTTTAGGCAAGTGGTACCTTGAGTGTGTGTGGTGGTGGAGGGGTCCTCCTGGGGGGAAGGGGGGGTTTGAGCCTCTCCTGTGAAAGCTTTGCTAGTTTGGGTGAGTTAAGAGTCAGTTGAGTCCTTCATTTTTTGTCACTGCAGACTTTTTTTGGTCTCAAAAGTTTTGAGTAAGGGCAAGGATGAGAATTATGCAAGAGAGAGGGACCTGAAGGTGGCCATTGGTCATTACTTTGCTAATAATGAATGTTAAGAGCTCTGAGACATTCTGCCTTCTGAATTTTTGGCATTTTTTCAATTTTTTGCTAAGGATTGGATGGTTTACCTCAAATTTTTCCAGTAATGAAATTGAACTGTGTCCAAAAATGTGAAGTCAGCACAAGTTCTGAGAGCACATTGCTCACTGAGTTCTCACACTTTAAAGCCTTACAGACTCCATATATATGCTCCCCTTAGCACTTTCCCTACTGCAGAGCCTGGGATCACCTACCTTGCGTTGGCTGGTTCAGTCTGTTGATTTTCCTGCCTTTATTTGTCCCTATTTTCCAACTGTCTGGGGTGCTGAGCTCTTCCCAGACTCCCTGATCACTTGTTTACTGTGCTGGGGCTGGAACCCTTGGCCAACTGGCAGCTGAGAAGGGAAGAGCCACAGCCTCTCAGTGCCTTAAATTGTCATATTACTCTCTAGCTTGGAAAAACTTTTGCTGGCTTTGTTTTCTTTCTCTGAGAATGACATGGCAAATATGCAGGCTTTTCATTTGTTAGGTTTTTCTTATTTTTATTCTCTTTTTTTGGGATATATAAAAAGAAAAATTAGCTATGACAAATCTAACCAGCTCTGCTGGGGTAAGAAACGTGTCTCTTCATTATTGCAGTGGCCTTGCTCAGGTCTCAAATACCATGCAGCCACTAATAAGGGAGCTACCTGAGAAGAGTAACTGAGGAGAGCTGAGTGTTTCGGGAGGGGATGAGAGAGAGGCAACACAAGTTTGGGACTGACAATCACTGTGGCCATTAATCTCCTTCTGGCAGCAAGTGATGGTGATGACGACAACCTGACAAATTGTAAAGCTGTGTGATGAATTGAGTCAATTATGATCTGCTGTCCCTCTCCCCTGCACTGGAGTCTGTTCTGCTCACCCCTCGGGGGAGAGATTTCCAGCATAGCAAACCTGAGAAGTTATAGTGGGGTTTGACCCAGTTCCATGGCCAGGGAGCTGGAGAGGGGCAGAAATTCTTCCTGCAAAGAAAAACCTCCCCTCTTTCACCCCACGTGAGCTCTGTGCAGTCATGAATGCATCCCTAACTTAGTCCTGTTGTGCCTGCCCCATATGTGGATTGAAGCTGAGGGAGCACATGTATATATCCATATAGGTGACCCCAGAAAGCATGGAGATTGTTCTGGGACACCTGAGCTGGCACCCACCCCTCTAGAATACAGAATACTGCATTTTCCTGGGCTTGTGCTCTATGGAGATCACTGTATTTTTATTTTACAGATATTTTTTTCTCATTATTCTGTGTAAAAATATAAGGTTAATTATTGTTGGAATATTGTATGGATGGATGTGAGGAGAAAGTGACCCCCATGGACATTTGTCCCACAAGTTACCTGTCTCTTCCCTCTGGCCAGGTGCTAGGAGAAAGCAGATTATCAGCTGTCCCACCCAAAGCTCTGAGTTTGGTGAGTGTCCCCTGAGAGCAGAGGGAAACAAAGGAATTCCCCACTGCTGGATCTTGGCTGGCCCTGGGCAAGGGCTGCCAGCCTAGGGCAACGTGTAGAGGTGCCAGGGGAAGGCTTTTAAAAGACCATGTGTCTGGAATTTAGGAGACTCCAAGTCAGGAAACAGCTGAGCAGTGTTTTGCACAGAATATAGCTTGGAGTTTAGCACCAAATTTCACATGAGCCTATGTCTGCCTCTGGAATGCCTGCATATGGAGAAAAGTAAAATTAACTGCTGACTTCAGTAGCAGCTGCTGTATGCTCAATATTTTGATCAGACCACTTTTACTTAAGTTCCCGAATACAGATTTATGAGCCAACCTTTAAAAATCTTGGCTGAAGTTCTTAGAAGGAGTTCTGGTTTTTATGCTACCCATGATGAGGCCCAAAAGCTACCAATGGCTAAAGTCCTAAAGCAAGAAAGAACAGCTGTACCATGCTAAATCCCAGGAATACGAGGCTTAGCACCCTCAAGAGTGGGAAAAGGTGTGAAGTGTAAGAACAGAACAAGCACAGAATGATGCTGGACCAGGATCCTCTCCAGGCACTTCAGGGATTCCCTATACCAGAATTTCTATATTTATATTTCATTGCCACGAGTGGATTTTATTTTCCATGAACTTGTCCAAACTCTTAAATATATGTATTTTTTTTTTTCACCCTTCACTGCATCCTGCAGCCCAGAGCTGCAAGTCTTCACTCTCTCCTTGTGAAGAAACACATCTTTCTGTGCTGCTCTGAATGGGCAGCTTCCCAGGATCTTTAGAGGCACGTCTGTTGGTAATTTCTCATTCACCCACTCTCTGCCACTTGGGGATTTAGAGGATGTTTTATTACACCTCATCAATATCTCACACAACCTCAACGTGAACCCCTGCACGTGTACATCTCGGGCTAGAACCTGACTGTGGGCTTGTCACAGAATCCCAGCACCGTGGGGGTTGGAAGGGACCTTTGGAGCTCATCTCATCTATCCCTCCTGGGTCACCCAGAGGAGCTTGCCTGGGTGATTTGTAGTTGTTCTAGAACCTCTGCTGCTCCTATATAAACTCTTCATAACTAATCCAGGGTAGACTTGTAATGATTCCAGAAAATAAAAGAGCAGGTTATATTTATACTGGCAGCAGAGAGAGACTGAGGCTGCTGCAGGAACGATGAAAACTTATCTTTAATGACTTCTGAGTGCTGGAAGTGCTGGTGCTGAGCATTACACAAGGCTCTTGAGCAGAAGAGCAGGGGTGTGAAGGTGTTTGTGTGCCTGCACAGACCCCAGGACTGCCAGGGCCATCTGTGCCGGAGGGAAGGTGGCGAGTCAAGTGTAGGCAATGCTGAGGGAAGCTCAGTGCCCTGGCTGGAAGATGCTGCTGGCTACCATGGAAACTAATCAGAGCTGTTATGGAAGGGACATGTCTGCTGTGGGAGCAGCACAGGAGTGACTGGTTATCACAATTAACACAGTTCATCTGCAGATTGGGATTGTCCCAGGTCACCTGTGGGAGCAGCACAGGAGTGACTGGTTATCACAATTAACACAGTTCACCTGCAGATTGGGATTGTCCTGAGTCCCCTGGGCAAAGCATCACTCCCTTGGTAGAAGCCTCACCTGCCTGGGCTCAGCCTGACCCTGCAGGAGCTCCTGCCTTTGAGAGTCACCCCGAGAACCTGTTTTATGGTGCATTATTTTAATGGTATTTCAGGTGCAGCTCCTCCAGCACAGCTCCCATTTCAGCCTCTACAAGCTAAACTCTTTGCAGATGGCAGTCTGGATGGGGGAGAAGCCAGAGGGAAAAGTCTGTTATGGGCTGTCCCAGCAAAACTAAGCTTGGCTGGAGTC